>CAIGRF010122763.1:1510-17542 GCA_903798235.1 Fraxinus ornus | reverse complement strand
TATATATATATATATAACCCATCCCACCTCCACCACCCATACCATTCCGATGACCGTTCTGACAACTACTTCAATTTCGGTGATCGTTTCGGTCAAATTTTGTACCGTTGAAAATTTTTGATCGACCGCGGCAGTTCAGTATTTTTAACATTTTGACCCCGTTTGTTCCAATTTGAAGGTTTTCAAGATATAAAGTATTTTCCAAGTCCAAATATCATTTTTAAAAGTCATTTTTCATTTGATCAAATCATTGTATTCGAATCACTTTAATGCACAAAATTATTTTTAATGCATAGAAGGATTTTGAACTTATGTATTCATTGTCAAATATCAAAGTGTTACTACCTTTACATTTTTATCTAAGAAATCAAGTCGTTGATCTTGTTCCAAAGTTTGACTCTTAAGTTCTTGAATGTGTGACTTCGATCTTGACCTCCTTTATGAGTCTAATTTATGATGATAGCTTTTAATCTCTTGAAAAATATTGATCAATTTTTCATCGCACGCTTTGAAAAACTATAATCACTTGAATTCAACTTGTTATTAAATAGGATTAACTTGTTTGTTATAATCAAAATTTTAAAATTATAATCAATCATATGTCAACACTAAGAGCACCCGCTTAGTTGAACTATATTATCCTAAGCACGCCTACTTAGTCAAGCTTTTATTTTCTTAAGCACATCAACTTAGTCGAGCCTCTAATTATGACACCTTCCATGGATGGTTCATCCACCATGGAGGAAGTCCTTGACAAGGTGTGGACACCCCCCACGGGGTCACCTCTTCCAAGGATGTCCCTTTGATCAGCGAGGACCAAAACACGCCCACAAAGGTCGTCTCATATTCCATCGAAGATGATACTCTCCATGGATGAACCATCCACTATGTAGGAAACCCAACTAGGTGTTGGCACTCCCCCACAGGGCCACCCCTTCCAAAGATGTTCACTTCAATTGGGGAAGGGTCATATTCCATTGAAGATGAACCTTTCCACAGATGAACCATCCACCATAGATGAAGCCTTTGACAAGGTGTGTGACACTCCCCATGGGGTTAGCTCATTCAATCAACAAGGGCTTCCTCCATGGAGAGCATTATCTTCGATGGATTCTGAGGCTATCCTTGTGGAGGTGTTCGTGCCTCATTGATCGAAGTGGACATCCTTAGATGAGGTGATCCTATTAAGGGTGTCACGTACCTCGTTAAGGGCTTCCTCTATGGTGGATGATTTATCCATGGAGAGCATCATCTNCTTATAATTATTTTTTGAAGTCTCCAATCATTACCAACCCAATGAATAGTTAAACACAAATAATTAACATTCTATATTGACATCTAACAATCAATAGTCAAACAAACTTTATGTTGACTCAACAATTTATCCATGGAGAGCATCATCTTCAATAGAATTAGAGGCGACCCCTATAGGGGTATCTGCACCTCGCCAATCAAGGTGGACATCCTTGGAAGAGGTATCCTCGTGGGGTTGTTCGTACCTCGTCAGAGCTCTCTCCATGGTGGATGGTTTGTCCATGGAGAGCATCATCTTTGATGGAATCAGAGGCGACCCCTATGGGGATGTCACATGTCGCACCAAATGAAGGGACATCCTTGAAAAAGATGACCCCGATGGGGGCGTCAAGGGCTTGTTCCATGGTAGATGATCCATCCATGAAGAGCAACATCTTCAATAAAATCAGAGGCGACCCTTGTGGGGGTGTCACATGCCTCGTCAAACGAAGTGAACATCCTTGGAAGAGGTGACTCTGGGGGGAGGGAGGTTTCCACACCTCACCAAGGACTTCTTCCATGGTGAATGGTTAATGATGACAATGCGATGGGGCAGGGCAGGATCGATGCAACCTCCTCCGCCCCACTAAGTAATTCTCTGCCCCATTATCCATTTAAGGTGAGGCGATGGCGAGACCCTTGCCCCATTTACTACCACGTTTAAATTTTTTATAAAGTTTTTGCTCATTTATTTTATTGCCTCCATTCGTTAGATTGGACAAATAATTTTAGTTGCCATTTTCTATTAGAACTAATAAAATTTTGTGTAATTTTCCTTTTAAAGTATTGAATTCTAAAAAAAATAAAAAATAAAAATTAAACAAGGATGTTAGCTTCATCGTATCTATTTTTATATTTAGAGTCTGCATCAACATCAATATCAGTACAACTGTTCAGATTCAACCTCTGCATCGGTATTAATATAGTTGTTTATATTTAGTTCAGAGTTAGCCTCTATATCAGTACAGCTATTTATATTCAGTTCAGAGCCAACCTCTACATCATTATCAGTACAACTGTATATATTCAATTTAGAGTCACCCTCTGAATCAGTTTCAATACAACTGTTTATATTCAATTCAGAGTCGACCTCTGAATCAGTATCAGTACACTATTTATTATTTAGTTCAGAGTCAACTTTTGCATCAGTGTCAGTATAGCTATATTCAATTTAGAGTCAGCATCTGCATCAGTATTAGTATCAATACAACTGTTTATATTCAATTCAGAGTCAGTCTCTGTATCATTATTAGTACAATTGTTTATACTCAGTTTAGAGTCAGCCTCTGCATCAGATCATTACAACTGCTTATATTCAGAGACTCACCTCTACTCACAAATCCATACATTATATGAATATCCATACTTGGACTTGGAGATTATTGTGCTACTAGTATCTTAGTATCATTACATATTACTGTCAGTACGTATTATTGATGTAAAGTACGTATGTCACACACTGTTAGCATGTCATGAGGCATGACACTATTTTCATTACAGTAAATACGTATGCCACGTTATCTCTATTTTCATTTTTCAACATCATGTTACTTGCTTCACTATTGATGCAAACCCAGGTACGGTATCAGCATGGAAATCGCAAAATTAGTCTGAAACGTCGGGAAAGCCCAAATTCAGGATATAGACGGTAGAATCTCGACCCGCAAATTAATGAATCACGCAACCAAACAAAAACGAAGTTTGAATGCCCTCTTGATTTAATCTTCTATTTATACTAATGCTATAAATCCTAATAAAAAATAATTAGGTCATAAAATATTGTTAAAGTTGGTAAAAAGTAAAATACAATCCTAGACTAACAAGAAAATCTCGCGAAAATAGGAAAATCCGGCCACTTGTTCTTGGCTGTGCGACTGCAAGTCCAAAAGTACCATGCGCTTACGTTACCTTATGCAGAATTTCGTGACGATTTCGGAATGTAGTCATGGGGGACAACTGGACTGAAAGTTATGCCCGTTTTCATCCACGCTGCTCGTTTTCTTTCCAAATATCTTCCAAAACTTGAATCCAACTTGTTTCGACTCCCGGGCCCTTCACGAAACTTGAACATTGACTTGTCAACTTCTTCAATTTGGACTCCAAAACTCGACCAAGTGATCACCTATCCCAGATCATATCAACTATAGCACTACTAATACACTAAATTGTGCAAGCATATGACCTCCTATGATACATGATAGGCTATCTGCATATTATATTTGGTAGAAATGTGATGTTATTATTCACTTTATGGTTATGAGAAATTTGATAGGTAAATGGATCCTAGTTTGTTTTATATATGTATGGTAGAGATATTATGTTGTATTGCGGGTTGGTTTAATACATATTACAAAGGGGGCGTTGTCGAAATCTTTATAAATTATATGTAATATCTATTTTTTCAGGCGATCTGTAAGCCCTCGCTTATTCAGGTTCGCACAAATATTTTTGAGGCATTTCATAACTTCTCATATATTGAAGTTGAGGCAGCTCGTAAGTCATTGCTTATTGGAGCAGTTTATATTCTTGAGGCAATTCGTAAATCCTCGCCTATTAGGGATCGATGCGTATTTTCGAGACATTTCGTAAGTCATCGCTTATTGAAGCTACTCATATTTTTGAGACAATCTATAAGGCCTCTCCTACTTGACAACTTACATTTTGAAATCCGACACGTACATAAATGTGCGATTCGGATTTGGGGGACTATCATTACACTTATAAATTACATGGCATGCTTAAACAAATAAGGTTTTATATATGCAGACGTGGCATCGACTATTCATTGAATTGAGCTTATTAAACTAAATAACTTCGTCTAGAGCTAGAACTTAACCCATTACCATCACTTGGCCCATTTTTATTTCACCATACATATTTGAGTTCATTGACAATCAAAGGTATGTTCATTTCTAATTCTAGCCAAATCATCTCTCATTCTCTTGCACTTATATTATCTTTTCGTCCATCCATTGACTTGACCGTCAGAGTAAAAATGATCGTTGAACCTTTTTATCATACGATGACTTTTACCTCCTAACGGGGTGTTCCAGTGTTCAAGACACATCTACATGGAAGGGAGGTGGTTGAGATTTTATTGGCGCATTTTTTAAGGTCAATAGTATTTAATTTGTTGGAATATAACAAAAAGCGGTGAAAATTCTATTGAGAAGTTTTTTTTAGTGAATTGTAAGGAATTGCTTATCTCAGCCTTATGTAGGAAACCATTGCCCATATTTATAAACTTAATAAGAATGTGCCCTTTGCCCACCATCCAGCTATAGTTATACCATTATTGTTAAATATTTCTTTAGCTTTCTTACAGGGTGAAGATTATATGTTATCCAAGGTATGTGTTGCGATGAAAAACACATTCAAAAATATTTTTCATCGTTTACCAATTATCTTTTTCATGTTTCGATCCCTCTCTCAAATTGTGTGGTGCTGAACGTTACTCTTAGTTACTCAAAATAATTTACGTTTTACGTTCAGAACAAATATAGTGACGTTACGAGAACGAATTTGAGAATTGTACAATTTGTACTCTGATTTGAAGTACATAAATTTTTTTCCTGAGTTAGAAATGTATGCAACTAATATGCTTGGAGCACCAACATGAGACAAGACATTAGTAAGTGTTGACTTCTTCAATATACTTCAATGGAGAAATGCATAGCAGTATCAAAATCTAGTATTGTCTAGCATAGCTCATGATTTGTTCAGAGCATCCACGATTTTTATCACTACTCACAAACATAAGCTCTATCATAGAAGATCATATGTTAGGACGAGATGCATCATGTTTCCTGATCAAACATTATAATTTGGATAAAATCACATGTTTAAATATACTAATGTCTTCAAACAGACGAAGGTGGCCTTTCGGCATTTTTTCAAATATGCAATTGTAGACTTCTTAACTCTACCTATTATTGGTCACGATCTCGAATAAAGGAGTTTTTTTTTCTTCTTTTTTACAACTTCATAATGCTTATGACGAAATGTCATTTTTACATTTTACATATTTCTTACATAATTATTTTGATGAAATATAACTTTCTTGTGTCTTCATTATATTTCAGGAAGTGAGTGCAATCTTCAATTCAAAAACAGTGAACAACTCGCAAGTTGACTTGGCTCGTCTCACCAGGGGACGAGCTCGTGGATTGAGCTTAGCCCCACTCATGTGTAATGAGCTAGCTCTCGCGAGTCGGCTCACATGGTGTGTCGAATCGAGCCAGCTTGACACGCTACACATGCGAGTATGAACTGACTCACATAGTCGATCGAGCAAAAGTCGATGGTTAGTGNAGGGCTTGTTCCATGGTAGATGATCCATCCATGAAGAGCAACATCTTCAATGAAATCAGAGGCGACCCTTGTAGGGGTGTCACATGCCTCGTCAAACGGCTCACATGGTGTGTCGAATCGAGCCAGCTTGACACGCTACACATGCGAGTATGAACTGACTCACATAGTCGGTCGAGCAAAAGTCGATGGTTAGTGGGTCGATCGGCTCGATTTGACTCATTTAATACCTTTAATTCTAGGAGGGAAATAGGGGGTATACAACTTTTGTTTTGCTTAAAAAATGGAATACTAGTGTAATCAGTACCAAATTTTTTAAGTTTTATCTTCAAACTTCAGATTTAAAGTTTTTTTTTATGAAAAAATCAGATTATAATTTAATTTTTTAAATATTAATAATAATATTATAAAATTAAATAATCTACAAACCCATGCCACCCAATTTAAATTAATCTACACAACTCATCCTACCCCGCAACAAACCCCACATTGTCTACTATAAACCCTAATTCATTTCAACAGCCTTTATCTATCCCTTCTCTATTCTTCGACTTTAAGGCACGTCATCGGAGGAGTTGAGGGGTGGCATCGAAGACGTAGCACCTTCGGCGTTGAGGCACGACATCGGAGGTGAAGCCGTCGCTTCGCACAACTGCAGCGAGGCGCCTCTGCTTGGGGATGCGCTGCTCTGAGCAATGCCGCGCTGTGCCTCTACGGGCGTTCAATCTAGTGGTTTGTCCAACGTATTTTTTAATGATTTTGCCTGGTCACAAATCGTGGTTTTCACTTGTACACACAGATCGATGGTTTTGTAGTCATTTTGCTGCGTGTCTTGAAATGGTTTTTCAGGTGGTGGTGCAGTGGTTTTAGTTTGTGGTGGTGGTGGCGACAAGTTTTGTGAATTTTTTGGTGGGCATTGTGGTTGTGGTGTGGTATAGATGGAGATAAAGGCAGAGCCAATGTGCCGTGGGCTTGGTGCTGTGGTGGTTTTGCGGGTGCTTTGGTTATGCTAGCGAGGTAGTGGCATCAATAGGGTGAAAAGAGTGTTTGTGACCAATTATTTGGGTGTGTGACTAATAAATTGTTAATATATGATTGGTGACTTAGAAGAATGTGTAACTGTGATAAAATTTGTAATTGTGACTTGGAATTTGGTCAATTGTGACCAAATAATTTGATAATTTCTGATCGTGAAATAAGTCGTGACCTCGAAAATTTGTGATTTCTAACCGAAAAATAAATTATGATCTATAATATTTGTGATATGTGATCGATATATTGAGACCTATAAATTTTCTTATTTGTAAATGAAAATAATGTGTGACTAATTAATTTGATATTATGTGACCGAAAAATAAGTTGTGATATATAAGTACCTAATTGTGGTCATAATATATTTAATTAATAAAATATATATTTCGTTAATTATTTCATAAATAAAATTTAATTAATATCTAATTTTTGAAATAATAAAACCTTATTTCTTAATTTTGAAATTGGTCATACTTACTCTCTTAGTTATGAATTTTTCGCAGTTATGAAAATACATAATTATCATAGTTTCAATGTATACTTTCAAATTTAAGAAACTTTCAAAGTTTTTATTTATTTTCAAAAACCAGGTGGTGTTAATTAAATAGGTCAAGATCACAATAACATACAATTCATGGTCACAATTATGTACTAATTACAAATCACATAATGTCACAGTCACAAGACACTAATGTGAATCACAATAGCCATTTTAGTCACAAATTACATATTTTTATGAGTCACAACCTATTTATCGAATTAATTAGTCATAACTTATTTATCGATCACAAATTAATATATTAATTGGTCATAACTTATTTAACGATCATAAACACAAATTGTACGTCAAAATTATAAATTTTGTTACAAGTTACACATTTTTATGTCATATATTATTCATTAGTGACAAATTATATATTATATTGATCACAGTTAATTGGTCACAAAGGCTGTTCATCCCATCCCAACTACTCCTTCACCACCGATATCACTCATGAGCCGTTGCCACCTCACTACCATTGCCACCATTGATACCGTACCGCCACCATCATTTGCACCAACAACCATCAAGATTGTACCAACAATCATAATCATCATCACAACCATCTAGATCACACCAACAACCATCATCAACACCCCCACAAACCCCAACAACATTTACATATCTATTATAAGAACCAAAACAATATTAAAACAATACATGTTCTTACAAATGAATAGATACTTTTGTTATCGTCTAGGGTGGTGGCGGGAACAATCGTTGTGGTTCCGATAGCTGCGACGACAGAAAGTACTTTGACGAGAAGGAGAGGACGTCGAAGTGGGATTTTGGTGGATTGAGAAATGAGTTTGAGAATGGAAATTGGGGAGATTTTAAGGGTACTGCTCCAACACAATTTCAGTCTAATGCTAACTGACTATGCCTACAAATCGACTCCCTGGTTAGATGATGATGAATTGGAGGCCGAATTATGCCCTAGATGATTGGACAACGGAAAGATCCAAATGCAATATTTTTTTGTAGGCACACAAAAATAAAATATGGGAACAATACATAAATCCTACATAATAAAATGACAATTCAAAATTAACAAACTAGTTAAATTATTTCAAAATTCAAGTATTAATTCTAATTAAATATATATCATATATAATTAATTATCCCCACCTCATCCCCACACGGCCACCCTTACCCCTACCCTACCCTACCCTACCCCACTCTCATCGCACCAAAAATTTTCAAAAATTCAAATCTGAAAATCACACCACCCTACGGACTCACCCCACCCCACCCCACCTTACCTTACAAAAAAATTTCAGTTATTAAAAACTGGAAATCACACTCCCAATCTATGGATCCACCTACCCTATCCCTACCTTGCAAAAAAATTTCAAAAATTAAAAATATCAAGTCACGACGTGTCATCCGTGACTAATTGTAACCAAACCGTCTGTGACCAAGTCAATCTTAATTGTGATGGTATGTGATCGAGTCACAACCAGTCACAATTAACACAAAATTGGTTACGAGTCATAATCGTTACAATTAACACATAAATGGTCACAACCATTCATAATTGATCACAATTAATACAGAATTGGTCATAACCAGTCATAATAAACACATATTTGGTCACCACAAACAAATTCTCTTACACCACGAACAAGCACCACAATCAACCACCATCACCTCCAATGCACTACCACTACCACATTCAACTCAAATTTACGACCAACGCCGTCAAGAAAATTAGGAAGACCAACTTCGATCAAACATAGACAGAATGTGGTGGCATGTAATTACGGATTATGATACGAAGTAATCCAATAACTCAACACATTGAAGTCAACTACAATTACAAACGAAATATTGCAATAACTCAACACCATTGAAGCTACAGAAGAGATGGAAATTGTTCACAAATTTCTGAATACAATTGATTCATTCATAATTATAATCATTACTCTTCCTAAGCTTGCTCAACCTGCTGGTCGTCGGATTTTTTTAAATAAATCATTTCTTCTGTAACCCACACCGCACCATCACATGTTTCATCATTTCTTCTATCACACACAAATCACCCATGGCGTCATCACGACGGCGTTCGCCTCTATGACGACGAGGATTAGCAACGAGGAGAGGAGAAGAGCGGTCGGTACCGCCGTGCTAGTGCTCGATGATGACGAGGACAGGAGAGAGACGAACGACATCATCACAGCGGCAAACGGAGAATGCCGCTGTGACGACGAAGATCAACAATGAGGAGAGAAGATGAGCAGTCGGTGTCGCCGCCAAATTGGCCACCATCACCGCGACCAACTACCCATCTTGTCGCCACCATCGCCACCGCCCTTCAACGCCGCCATTACCAGTGAAGGCAGAGAGAGGAGTGAACAGGTGATTTATGGATTTAAAATTGGGGGTGTGTGAGTGGGGTGGGGTGTATATAAATTAATTTTAGTTTTATAATATTAATTAATAATCCCATTTACCACCTGATTTTTGAATTGTAAAACTTTATCTCCTTATTTTTTAATTGTAATCTTAAAAAGAAGAGTTTTAGGTAATTTTTCCTAAAAATATACGGAAAATTTTCATACGAGATTAAACCCATGTTTGGGTCCATTTTCATAAGAACTCATTTTTTTAATACTCATTTTCAGCCACACATTTTTTTGTAGAATAATTTTATACGTAAATCGAAAATTCTTCTTTATTTTTTAAATACACATTCTCCAACTTTTTACTATTCCAAAATACGTTCTCTTGAAAAAATAGAGCACAAACAAGGGGTAAGTATTATTTCAAAACTAAGAAACAAGGTTTAGAATTATAAAAATTAGATATTAATTACATTTTAATTATGAGATATTAATTAAATATATTAAGGTCACAATTCTATACAATTTGTTCACAATTATTGAATTAATTTGTCACAAATTATTTCTCGATCACAGAACAAATTATTTTTTGGTCAATCACAATTTATTTTTCGTTCATAAAAACTGCAAATATTATAAGTTACAACTTATTTAACGATCACTTATTATCAAATAAATTGGCCATAAATTGTGAATCATAATCACATTTTATAAGTCACATATTATCTATTGATCACAAATTAACCAATTTATTAGTCACATATTAATTAATTTATTGGTTAACATCAACCAAATAATTGGACACAAACACTGGACCCTACCCACCCCACTTCCTCCACCACCACCACCACCATCATTCCACGACCACAACCCCACAATTTTTTTTTTCTAAATTTGCTGCCGGGCACCGCTGCCGCATGCATCAACAAAATCACCATCACTGTCGCCATATCCAACAACACCACCGTCAAATCCACCATTGATCCAAAACAAAATCCACCTACACTGCTAAACCCCCCACCACCACCACTAGATCCACCACCATCAAAACATTTAAATCACTCCCACCACTATTCGCTAAGCGATGCGCATCTACCACCAAAGCACCGCAACCACCCACGGTACATCCCAAAATAGACGTATCGAGTCAAACATAGAACAACCACCTAACCCTATACAGACGCACCACCACCACTAACACAGCCCCCACAACATAACACACCCACCAACACCATCGATACCATTGCACCGCCACCACCATACGGTGCATTACATCGACGACGAATTGCAGATCACTGCAAGAATGAAGTCGTCGAAGTGGCTTCACACCGATCGATTTGCGATGAAGGCAATAGACGCGTAGATAGGTAGGGAAAAAGAGGTAAAGTAGAGAGAGAGAGAGAGAGAGAGAGAGAGAGAATATTATGATTTGGGGTGTGGGAATTTTATAATTTTATTATTTAATATTAAAAAATGTATTATCATCTGATTTTTGTATATATCAACTATAATTTTGATTTTTGAAATGCAATTTTTAAAGTACGCCTCCATGTAATTCCCACAAAATATATTTATAATGATGGGAAAACATTTAGCCAAGTTTGATGGCTATTATTTTAAGAAAATAGAGTTTTGAATAGTGATTTTTTGAAGAATGTGTAGTTAAAAAGTAGTGAATTTTTTTGAATTTATGTGCAAAATATTTTATTGTATAAACATTATGAAAATTTAAAGGTTTTGAAATAATGATTGTCTTAGCATATGTTTGGTGGAGGATTAGAATCAAATTTCTAGTAAATTTTAATAAAAATGGATAAAATATGTAGTTAAAAAATTGTGAATCCCATTAAATATGTGACTAAAATTAATATTGATTTTCATGTAAATTAAAATCTAAATTTTAAAATTTACCAAATAGGGGTTTAACAAATGTCATTCCAATTCAAGAAGGAGACAATTTAGAATAAAGATTATTGAAAATAGATTTTCTGAAAAGTAAAATCTGTATTAAAAAGTTAAAAAAGGTTATGGATTTACATGAAAAGATATCTGAATGAAAATAAATTTGAAGAAAAGTGAGTTCAAAACATAGGCTTAGTTCATGCAATATCCCAGAAAGTAAATTGGAGTGCAACTAAATGGAAGCTATTTATTGTCTATCTATTGTTGTGAGCTTAATATATGCCAAGACTTGCACAAAAGTCCGTCATCAATTTTGTTGTCCAATACTCAACACTGTAAAAGTAATCTTGGTCTCAATAATTGAAAATCTGTAATTTTGTTGTCCAATACTCAACACTTGTAAAAGTAATCTTGGTCTCAATCATTGAAAAGCTGTACAATAAGTTTTGAGATATTTTCAAAGAACAAAAGACAACGTGCTCGTTTATAAGAAGAAATGCTTCTGGCCAGGCTCCCAAAAACAGGCCCTCTATTGAAGGGAGAGTTGACTCTGCCAGCCCTCCCTCTTGCCTCTTCGTCCCCCTGTTTCCTGGCTTGGCTTTGAGCCTAGTCAAGAAACATTCCCCTTATAAGAAATATGATAATTTAAAGGTTATTACGTACTTAGATTCAAATTTTGTTGGACGTGCTTGGAAGACTTGACAAAATGATAAGCGGGTATTAATTTGAGATGCTTGATAAATGATCGAATATGTTGAGCTGAAAGTACATTTAGTTTTGCTGTCTGTACATTATGGATGATATTAAGTTTCACATTGTTTGACGTGTCGCACTTAAGGTCATTGATTTTAAACACGCATCTTCATATCATTGGCTGATTTCTTATAATAGGGAAATGTCATCAACAATGTACAAAAATAATGTACAAGTAGATTACTTCAAGTGCCTTTACGAAGAAAAAATGACAAATAATTAATAAACATTTTTTTATAAATTAAATTAGTTAAACTTGTTTTCCCCATTGGAGTAAATTACTTGTTTCGCCCCATTTTTGTTGTTATCATTTGGTAAAACTAAGTGGGTTAAAAACACTATTAGTCACCAAATTTTAGTTATATTCTATTTAAGTTGTCGAACTTATTTTTGTTCTAAATTTAACACTGAAAAACCAAATCTTATACTATACATGGTTATTTAAAATAATACGCATTTTTAGCAATTTCGACAGCAAAACTAATGTTATACGTTACTTTTTGTAATGAGAGGAATAATAAGGGGCCGTTCTCTTTGCCGTTTTCAGGTCGTTTTCTGTTTTCGATTTTTCAAAACAGTGAAAACATGTTTTCTTTCCTATTTTCGAAAACGCGTTTTTTAAAATGAAAAATTTTTTTGTACACAAAACACTAAAACGAAAAAAAACATCGTTTTGGACGTTTTCAAGCCAAACTCACGAAGCCAAAACACGGGAAACAACCATTTTCCATTTCCACACCACCGTTCCTTCTTCTACCAAAACAATGGAGCAGCCACTTTCCAACCCTCTAAACTTCGGCCATCCTCCTCCACCACCATCGGATTTGCATACCATTGTGAAGCCCCCAATTCCTTCTTCAATAAATACCAAAATTAATCAAAAACCATCCACAAAAATTGAACTGGCACAAACTGCTTCTGCCGAAATCTCCACCTTCGGTGACACCCAAGGTCGCGCACCACCACCGGTTGATTGCCACGCCTAGACGACTCTAGCCATAGTTTCAATTTACCCAAAACAACATGTCATTATTCTGAATTAATCCCTGAATCTGCACCATTCGCGAAGATTGTGCTACGGGGTTGGAAATTGCAGATTTCGACGCCACCTGATGGACCCATGGTGGCGGACCACATGGGCTATCCTCCCCTCCCCCTGACGCACCTTGCCCAACCATGGGTCAAGCCCAATTTCGACCAAACTTGATTGAATTCATGGATGAATTTAGGATTGTATCGATGAACCTTTGCTGCTCATTCCTCACAGACCCGTACGTGTATTGTTGGGGTATTTGAGGCTGCCGTTTATAGCTATAGAGAGGGGAGGGGAAGAAGAGATAGAGAGACGACGGAGAGAAATGACGGAGAGGATTGGAAGGAGAGAGAGAGAGAGAGAGAGAGAGAGAGACGTCAAAGATTTGGTGTTGGTTTGGAATAACATGTTTTCATTTTCTAATTTTTGAAAATAATTTTTTAAAATACCAAAAAGAACACATTTTTCACAATTTCAAAATAGACACTCAAAACATAAAACACAAAATGAATTCAAAACTGAAATACGAAGAGAACGGCTCCTAATTTTTTAGAGAATGTGTGGTTAAAAAATAAGGATTTTTTTTTGAATTTACGTGTAATATTATTTTATTGAAAATTGTGTGGTTGATAAAAAGAATGAAAAAAAATGAATTATAATTTAGCAAGGTCAAACGGGGCTAAGCCATTTTATCATTCTCATAGTATAATAAGCCTATGTTTGACACCCATTTTGGGTAAAAAAAAAATTGGTTTTTAAATAGTGATTGATGGAAGAATGTGTAGTTAAAAAGTGAGGAGAATTTTTAGGTTTATGTGTAATATTATTTTATTGATAGAATATGTGGTTGAAATGAAGAATGAGAAAAAGAATGAGAATGAGAATTGAAAAAAAAAATGGGTGTCAAACATAGGCAAAGTATGCAAGTTCGTTCCTTCAATGTCCATTGTAGACTTGCAGTGAATAGTGTAATGCTATATGAGTAAGTTAAGTCATTTTGAACCATTTCAAATCTTAGGATGTGTTTGAACCACATTATTTTGGAAGAATGTATTCTGAAATAGTAGATTGATGGAAAATGTGTGTTTGAAAAAGAAGAAAAAAATATTGCGTGATAGAAAATATTATTTTATTGATGAATGTGTGGTTGAAAATAAGTAGAAAAATGAAAATAAAAATTTTATGTGTATCAAATAAGGGCTTAATATAGAATCAATTTTATTTTTTTTATTATTTTTTTTTTTTTTGGTTATTCAGCCCTTGTTTGTGTTTCATTCTTAAAAATACTCATTTTTTTTAAAACTTATTTTTAATAAAATATTTTTCAAAAAAATAATATTATACATAAATAGCTCTTTTTTTTAATCACACATTCTCCAAAAAATTATTATTTTAAAATACATTTTTTTTTTCCATAATGGGTTCAAATGAGGGCTTCATGGAAGATCTGTTTTGAAAATATCCGTAACAAGCAGCCCAATTTTTTAAAAGTGGTGCATAAGAATCCAAAAGTTTGCATCCTTTCGGCTGTCATTTTCTGTCCCCCATGTATGGTAAGAAGTCATATTTGCGTGCTAAGGAAAATGTTTAAATAAGTCAATATATAATTTTTTAAATTTTTACACAAGTAATCTAACAAATAAACTCATGTTTGGTACCCATTAAAATTTTCATTCTTATTCATCTACTTATTTTCAACAATATATTCTTCAATTAAATAATATTTTTCATTATATCAATAATTTTTTTTCTTTTTCAACCATATATTCTTTATCAATTTACTATTTCAGAATACATTCTTCCAAAATAATGCAGCTCAAACACACTCAAGTAAAAAAAAAACATGAATAATATTTTTTTAAGAACCTTTGATTAAAAAAGAAGTGTTTTTTTTAGATTTCTCTATAATATTATTTTATTGAAGAATGAGTGATTGATAAGAAAAAAATTGAATTATAATTTTAACGATGACCACACTGGAACTTAATATTGTCAATATCGGTTCAATTTTAACAATAGTAATTTATCCCAAGTGGCTAACTATTCCGACTTGCTTGTTCAAATAATTAGGAAATTATAATGAAGTCCGGACAAAATTACATGTTTCTAGACGATCGAGAAGATTCAGCAACGTAAAGAATTACCATTGCTAGCTGACATTAAAGCTTTCAACTTGAGCACTCTCTTCAAAATCCCATTACCAGAATATAGCCTCCAACTCAACAATAGCTAAAGCAGATCAATTAATGGCAAGCTGTAATGATATTTATAAAAGCAATGAGCATACAAGCAAGGAACAAACTCCAGTTGTAGTAATAGTGGTGCCATTTCCAGCCCAGGGCCACCTCAATCAGCTTCTGCAACTCTCCTGCCTCGTATCTTCCTATGGCCTCCCGGTTCACTATGTCAGTTCTGCCATCTACAGCCGCCAAGCCAAAGTCCGTGCAAATGGCCTAAACCCTCTAAATTTAGACAAACTCCATTTCCACGATCTTCCAACACCTGCTTTTGAATCTCCTCCTCCGAATCCCAACTCGACTAATAAGTTCCCAACACAGCTGCAGCCGGCCTGGTACGCCATGTTGAGCCTCCGCCCACTGGTGGCTGAATACGTGAAACATATATCCAAGCAAGCAAAAAGAGTTGTCGTTATTCATGACCCTCTTACTGCTGCGGTAGTTCAGGATGTTGCTTCCATTCCTAATGCCGAATCCTATGTTTTCAACTGTGCGTCAGCTTATTTTCATTCCTCTTTTCTATGGGAATCCCTAGGAAAACCATTCCCTATTGAACTACCAAAACATTTACCCTCTTTTGAAGGATGTATT
>CAIGRF010122755.1:9407-20837 GCA_903798235.1 Fraxinus ornus | reverse complement strand
ATGGAGGTTTATGTGGATGACATGCTTGTCAAGAGCTTGAAAGCAGATGATCATATAGCCCACTTGAATGGCAGCTTTCAGATCCTGAGGAGATATCGAATGATGTTGAACCCCATTAAGTGTGCATTCGACGTTGCGTCGGGCAAGTTCATGGGATACATGGTCAACTAAAGAGGCATAGAGGCAAATCCCAAGAAAATACGAGCATTGATCGAGATAAGGTCCCTATAAAGCTGAACTATTTTAAGTCACTTCATCTCGAAAGCTACAGAAAAATGTCTCCTATTTTTCAAGGTTTAAAGAGAGAAAAAGTTCCAATGGACAGAGGAGTGTGAAGATGCCTTCCAGGAGCTGAAAAAACACCTAGGGCAGGTCCCTCTTCTCTCGAAACCCAAGCTTGGAGAAGCCCTACAACTCTACTTGGTTGTCTCTAATGAAGTCATTAGTGTCGTACTTATCAAAGAAGAGGGCACTACCTAACTACTGGTTTACTACATTAGCAAGGCATTGCTAGCACCCGAAACCTGATACCCGGATATGGAGAAGCTAATCTTGGCGTTGATTACTGTATCAAGAAAGTTGAGACCTTATTTCCAATCCCATACGATACATGTGTTGACCAATTTCCCACTTCTGTAAGTACTCCAAAGGCCCGATGCCTCGGGGAGATTGTTGAAATGGACAGTGGAGTTAAGCGAGTTCGACATCTTCTTCAAAACGATAGCGGCCATCAAGGGCCAGGCTCTGGCAAACTTTGTGGAGGAATTTGCCAATGTCCCGAGATGGAAGAAATTGCGGAGCCTGCTGAGCCTCCCTACATGGAATCTGTTTCTAGATGGGTAGGCCAGAGACACAGAATCGGGGGCTTGTGGTCATGGTAAGCCTCGAAGGTCAAAAATTGAATTGTGCAGTGCTGTTTGGATTCACGGCTATATACTAGCGAAAGAAATACAAGTAAGAATATTCTTCATCAATAGTTACTCCCAACTTATCGTCGACCAGGTAAATGCCAACTTCATATCTAGGGACAAAGGCATGGCCGCATACTGTTGGTTAGTGGTGGACTTGTTTCCATCCTTTGAAAATTTCGAGTTAACCCAAATCTCGCGTATTGAGAACACTTACGCTAATGCCTTATCAAAATTGGCTAGCAGCAAAGATTCAGAATTATTAACAGTAGTGCCAATTGAGCACTTCTTGAAATCTTCCATCGCTGCAGAAGAAGTGATGGGGATAGAATGGACTCCCACCTAGATGCAACCTATTTAGGCTTATCTCAAAGACGAAGTCCTTCCTAACAAAAAAGAAGAGGCTTACAAGCTAAGGAAAAGGTCTACACATTTTGTGCTTATAGATGATATTCTGTATAAGCGAGGGTTTTCCTCTCCCCTCCTTCTGTACGTTGGAAGGGATGAAACTACCTATATACTCCATAAGATTCGTGAAGGCATCTGGAAATCACTCGGGAAAACTTGCGGTGGCACGAAAAGTACTGAAGCAAGGGTACTATTGGCCCACCTTGTAAAAGGATGTTGTTCAGTTTTTGTGAAGTTGTGATAAATGTCAACGGTTTTCCATTTGATTGTTTCGGATAATGGCCCACCCATATGCCGATTTAGAATTTCCCATTTAATAGTTTCAGATAATGAGAGGTGGTTTGATAATAAGAAGGTCAGGGACCTGTGTAAGGAGCTTGGAATCAAGAAACACTTCTCCACCACTCACCATCCCCAGGACAATGGACAAGTCGAAGCTGTGAATAAGACAATAAAGCATACTTTGTAAAGGAAGCTCGACGCATACAAAGAGACCTGGGTAAATGAACTGTCACAGGTGCTATGGGCAATTTGAACCACAAGCAGAACTCCAACTGGAGATACTCATTTTTCAATGGCATATGGCGTCGAGGCTATGAGCCCGATAGAGGTTAGATTACCCTCTCTATGTAGATTGCATTTTAGCGAGATATCAAATGACGAGCTTAGAATGTGTGAGCTCGATTTCTTCGAAGAAGAAAGAGACGATTCTCAACAGAGATTGGCTGTGTACCAAAGGAAAATGACTCGATACTACAACACTAAGGTCAATAAGAGGTCCTCCCAAATAAAGGACTTGGTGCTTTGGAGAGTGTTTCTATCCTCTAGGGTGCCAGGGGCAGGCACTTTGAGCTCGTATTAGGAAGGACTGTATCGTATGATGAGATTGTAAAATACTATATTTGTCATCCCTTTATCTTATGCTTTTGTGATTACTTGATGCCTAAATGTACTCGGTATTCTTATATTTTAATTTAGGCTACAATTCGTTGAATATGGTGGAATTTAAAAGAAATAAGTGAAAATGACTAAAATGGAAGAAATATAAAGTTCGGGGACTGAAATTCAAATACTCAAAAGTTATATCGAAACTCATGATAAATATTTGAGAGTATTAGGTATCAATTGGATAAGGAAAGAAGCCAAATGGATGAAATATAGTCAAAGTACTATCACATATCAATTCCTAGCCGAAAACGTTATGCTTCGGATTTTAAGTCTCGGTTTGAGACCCATTTTTGCCATAAGAAACATTCGAACTGGAGAAATGTTATATCTAGGTGATTTGTATCCTTTTGAGTTAGCTTTCTAATGCATCTTGAATCACCTCAACTGGATATTGGGAGAGAGATATGACCAAAATACTGAAAATTGTCTGGTGGAAGTTTTCTAAAGCTATGCGGCCGCGAGTGGTGTTTCAGCGAATTTTAGAGCCCAATTTCAATATTCTATGCGGTCGCATAGTTCATTCCTGACACGAAAATTCTAGTTTCCAAATTTAAGTCAACTACCTATGGAAACGACTATAAATACATATTTTAAAACCTAAGAACGAGAGAAGAATGTACAAATGCCTCCCATCTTCATTCTTCATTATTTGGCTCTTAGAATCATGAATTGGAACTAAAATTTTATACTGGTTGAAAGAAATTGAAACTTAGGAACCACATATTGTGAGATCTAAGCAGTTTTTCTTATTATTTAATTCTTATTTTGCGTATTGAATNAGGGAGAAGCCTTTACATGGATGAACCGTCCACCATGTAAGTAAGCATGGGTGTCTTGAAGGAGAGGATTAGATCCCCAAAGGGATTACCTCATTTGAACTCTGAGGCGTACATCACATGTCTCACCTTGACGAAGCTAAACGTCAAGGGAGAAGCCTTTAAATGGATGAACCATCCACCATGTAAGTAAGCAAGGGTACCTCGGAGGAGAGGATTAGATCTACAAAGGGATTACCTTATTTGAACTCTAAGGCGTACATCACATGCCTCGCCTCGACGAAGCTAAACGTCAAGGGAGAAGCCTTTACATGGATGAACCGTCCACCATGTAAGTAAGCATGGGTGTCTTGAAGGAGAGGATTAGATCCCCAAAGGGATTACCTCATTTGAACTCTGAGGCGTACATCACATGTCTCACCTTGACGAAGCTAAACGTCAAGGGAGAAGCCTTTAAATGGATGAACCATCCACCATGTAAGTAAGCAAGGGTACCTCGGAGGAGAGGATTAGATCTACAAAGGGATTACCTTATTTGAACTCTAAGGCGTACATCACATGCCTCGCCTCGACGAAGCTAAACGTCAAGGGAGAAGCCTTTACATGGATGAACCGTCCACCATGTAAGTAAGCATGGGTGTCTTGAAGGAGAGGATTAGATCCCCAAAGGGATTACCTCATTTGAACTCTGAGGCGTACATCACATGTCTCACCTTGACGAAGCTAAACGTCAAGGGAGAAGCCTTTAAATGGATGAACCATCCACCATGTAAGTAAGCAAGGGTACCTCGGAGGAGAGGATTAGATCTACAAAGGGATTACCTTATTTGAACTCTAAGGCGTACATCACATGCCTCGCCTCGACGAAGCTAAACGTCAAGGGAGAAGCCTTTACATGGATGAACCGTCCACCATGTAAGTAAGCATGGGTGTCTTGAAGGAGAGGATTAGATCCCCAAAGGGATTACCTCATTTGAACTCTGAGGCGTACATCACATGTCTCACCTTGACGAAGCTAAACGTCAAGGGAGAAGCCTTTAAATGGATGAACCATCCACCATGTAAGTAAGCAAGGGTACCTCGGAGGAGAGGATTAGATCTACAAAGGGATTACCTTATTTGAACTCTAAGGCGTACATCACATGCCTCGCCTCGACGAAGCTAAACGTCAAGGGAGAAGCCTTTACATGGATGAACCGTCCACCATGTAAGTAAGCATGGGTGTCTTGAAGGAGAGGATTAGATCCCCAAAGGGATTACCTCATTTGAACTCTGAGGCGTACATCACATGTCTCACCTTGACGAAGCTAAACGTCAAGGGAGAAGCCTTTAAATGGATGAACCATCCACCATGTAAGTAAGCAAGGGTACCTCGGAGGAGAGGATTAGATCTACAAAGGGATTACCTTATTTGAACTCTAAGGCGTACATCACATGCCTCGCCTCGACGAAGCTAAACGTCAAGGGAGAAGCCTTTACATGGATGAACCGTCCACCATGTAAGTAAGCATGGGTGTCTTGAAGGAGAGGATTAGATCCCCAAAGGGATTACCTCATTTGAACTCTGAGGCGTACATCACATGTCTCACCTTGACGAAGCTAAACGTCAAGGGAGAAGCCTTTAAATGGATGAACCATCCACCATGTAAGTAAGCAAGGGTACCTCGGAGGAGAGGATTAGATCTACAAAGGGATTACCTTATTTGAACTCTAAGGCGTACATCACATGCCTCGCCTCGACGAAGCTAAACGTCAAGGGAGAAGCCTTTACATGGATGAACCGTCCACCATGTAAGTAAGCATGGGTGTCTTGAAGGAGAGGATTAGATCCCCAAAGGGATTACCTCATTTGAACTCTGAGGCGTACATCACATGTCTCACCTTGACGAAGCTAAACGTCAAGGGAGAAGCCTTTAAATGGATGAACCATCCACCATGTAAGTAAGCAAGGGTACCTCGGAGGAGAGGATTAGATCTACAAAGGGATTACCTTATTTGAACTCTAAGGCGTACATCACATGCCTCGCCTCGACGAAGCTAAACGTCAAGGGAGAAGCCTTTACATGGATGAACCGTCCACCATGTAAGTAAGCATGGGTGTCTTGAAGGAGAGGATTAGATCCCCAAAGGGATTACCTCATTTGAACTCTGAGGCGTACATCACATGTCTCACCTTGACGAAGCTAAACGTCAAGGGAGAAGCCTTTAAATGGATGAACCATCCACCATGTAAGTAAGCAAGGGTACCTCGGAGGAGAGGATTAGATCTACAAAGGGATTACCTTATTTGAACTCTAAGGCGTACATCACATGCCTCGCCTCGACGAAGCTAAACGTCAAGGGAGAAGCCTTTACATGGATGAACCGTCCACCATGTAAGTAAGCATGGGTGTCTTGAAGGAGAGGATTAGATCCCCAAAGGGATTACCTCATTTGAACTCTGAGGCGTACATCACATGTCTCACCTTGACGAAGCTAAACGTCAAGGGAGAAGCCTTTAAATGGATGAACCATCCACCATGTAAGTAAGCAAGGGTACCTCGGAGGAGAGGATTAGATCTACAAAGGGATTACCTTATTTGAACTCTAAGGCGTACATCACATGCCTCGCCTCGACGAAGCTAAACGTCAAGGGAGAAGCCTTTACATGGATGAACCGTCCACCATGTAAGTAAGCATGGGTGTCTTGAAGGAGAGGATTAGATCCCCAAAGGGATTACCTCATTTGAACTCTGAGGCGTACATCACATGCCTCGCCTTGACGAAGCTAAACGTCAAGGGAGAAGCCTTTACATGGATGAACCGTCCACCATATAAGGAAGTGTGGGCACCTTGGAGGAGAGGATTAGATCCCTAAAGGGATTACCTCATTTGAACTCCGAGGCGTACATCACATGCCTCGCTTTAAGAAAGTTAAATGTTAAGGAAGAAGTCTTTACATGGATGAATCATCCACCATGTAAGGAATCTTTGGTGCCTCGGAGGAGAGGATTAGATCTCCAAAGGGATTACCTCATTAGAATTCTGAGGCGTACATCACATACCTCGCCTTGATAAGGCTGAACGTCAAGGGAGAAGCCTATGGATAAACCATCCACCATGTAAGTAAGCATGGGCGCCTCGGAGGAGAGGATTAGATCCCCAAAGGGATTACCTTATTTCAACTCTGAGATGTACATCACATGCCTCACCTTGATGAAGCTAAACGTCGAGGGAGAAGCCTTTACATTAATGAACCATCCACCATATAAGGAAACGTGGGCACCTTGGAATAGAGGATCAGATCCCTAAAGGGATTACCTCATTTGAACTCCGAGGCGTACATCACATGCCTCACTTTAACGAAGCTAAATGTCAAGGGATAAGTCTTTACATGGATGAATCATCCACCATGTAAAGAAGTGTGGGCACCTCGGAGGAAAGGATCAGATCCCCAAAGGGATTACCTCATTTAAACTCCGAGGCGTACATCACAAGCATTTGTTGGTGAGGCAGAATGTCATGTTCTTCGATATGAGGTTATGTTATTCTATTATGATTTGCTTAAGTTATACAAATCAAAAGTTAAGCATTTGAAATAAAGTAATGCTGAAGCTGTTACTAAAGAGTAAAAATAGTTACTTTGCTCTCAAAATGCCTAAGTAAAAGAGGTTTCTCACCAAGTCAAGTTATTTAAATATATTTGCTGAAACTATACTAAGTTAGAAGTGGCTGGGGTGCCAACACTTCGTTGGTGGGTACTTCAGTAGTGTTCTGACCCGAGGCTTCTTTCTCTAGAGTTTTCTCCTAGTCCGCCTATTCTTCGACTACATCCTTAGCAGAGGCTTGGGGCACTTCGTCTACGAACTTCGTCCCTAGTTTAGACGTGTTAAGCTCAGGGTAAAGCTCTTCCACCCTTCCCACCACTTCAGCATAGGCAAACTTTCGCCAGTAGGTGGTGAACACTAGTACTCCTCAATGAGATGGAAGTTGGCAATATAATTCTTCACCGCTTCCTCCCCAGCTTGTTGAGCCTCAACTTGATCCCTCGTC
Source organism: Fraxinus ornus (assembly GCA_903798235.1). Lineage (NCBI taxonomy): Eukaryota > Viridiplantae > Streptophyta > Magnoliopsida > Lamiales > Oleaceae > Fraxinus > Fraxinus ornus. Next base: position 13,765 of record CAIGRF010122755.1, on the reverse strand, counting down.
ACCTCATCCACATAGTATTTTATCTGGCTCTCCATAAACTGGTTAACAACTATGCACCCAGCGAGCTCGAGATTTGCCTTCTCCATAGCCTTGGCAATAAGCTTTTGATGTTGTTTGAGGTCTCCACTTTCTTTGTTAAAAAGGCTATCTTGCACTGAGATTTGTGAACTTCCTTCTTTAAAGCCTCTATCTCAACTAAGGCAGAACTCAACTTCTCCTCGTCTTCAGCTCTCAGTGTCCTCATCAACTCAGCCTCCAAATTTATTTTCTCTATTTCTTCCTCAACAGCAGCAAGTTTATCCACCGAGGCCTTATTCTTTCTTTGAATGTCAGCCAAAACTTCTTGACATTCTAGGGCCACTCCAAAGGCCCTAGCATTTTAGCTCACTAGTGCTGCATTAGGTCCACCGTATCACAGGTGGACTCATGCATCTTCCACTGTTCCATCCAGGACTTGTCGAAATTCTCCATGGCGCTTTGGACCTCCAGTAGCAGCATCTTAATCAATGTAGGAGTGATCTTGTCGTTCGTCCAGCTAGGAATCTGTCGAATTTGCTTGGGGTCCTTTCTGTTTAGGTCTTTTTGGTAACCTCTGAGGCTAGTACTTTTTCCTTCTCAGCCTCCTTATTGGCCCTCCTGACCTTCTCAACCTTTACCGCCTTCATCGTAAACTCCATTAGCTTGGGCAGTGGGAGAGCATCTTTGCTGGAGTGGGACATGGTAGTCCCAAATTTCATCGAGGCCTCGCAGCTATGCACTAACATTTGTTCTTTTGGGGCCCCTCCTCCACTTTCCCTTTACCCCTATTACCTCGTTCCACCGAGGCTTTTTTTAGCTCCTCCTTCAACACCGTTCTTGGCGTGCTCCTTATTGAGGCACTCCAACTTCCCCCTCGCATGTTTGGCGCCTGAAGATGATGGCTTCAGGGCCATATTGCCAACATCTATTGTGGCCTTCAAAATAGTAGCCACATCTAGAGTGGGGTACTCCTTCATTGCAAATTTATCTATAAGCACCCAAAAGATAAAGTTAGAAGCCTATAAAAAGTTAAATGAGATGAAAACAAGTAAAAGAGCCTCATACCCTTAGAGGCCATCAATACAAAATCAATAAAATATCCACTTCGGTCTATGAGGTGGTCGAAGCTCCGGAGCTTTAAGAACCGCTTATAAATGTCCTCAATCAAGTCCTACTCCTCCTCATGGAATTCAAAGCACAACCAGAATCTCTAATAAGACAATAAAATTAGTACAAGGTACAGACAATAAATCAAAAATATATAAAGCAAGGCACTCATGTGCTTCATAGTACCGGGTCGCTACTGTGCACGCTGGGACAGTGTCTCCCTCCACCATCTACCACCTACCCTTAACGTAAAACAAAGATTCATTCCAGCCCTTGATAGAAGAAGAGAGCCCCACAACGAAAGAATCATGAGCCCCCTGAGAGTGAGATAGTACCATCCCTTGGACTCATCCTTTCCCAGCACCCTAGGCTGGAAGAGGGTTTGGAAGACATGCAGAGGCATGTCCTCACCCAATGACACTTCCTTCCAGAGGAAGTAAGCCTAACCTGTTGGCTCCACCCATTTGGAAGAGCTTGGGTAAGAGCCAATATGAAGGTCCTTGGCACCGCCCTAAAAAAAAGGTGCAAAGGTAGATGCATTGCTACTTTAAACAGGAATTCACTTACTGCCATGCACCCCGGCTTCGGAAAGCACGCGCATTCATGGGCCTCGGGTACTAACATTTCTAAGTAGTGTGGAATGTTGTATTTTTGCCTAAATTATGCTAATTTTCTAGAGGTCATAGCATAAGGAATTTTGGTAGCTCCCCAACCCGCCTTGTAATCTATTGGTTCCTCACTCATGGTGTACCACCCTTTCGACCCCCAAACACAGACTCCTCCCCAAGCCTAGCAACTATAACTACATCCCTCGATGCCTCGAAATCCATTACGGATGAAACAAAAAGTGATGAAGATTATAGGAATTGATGAAGATTGTGAAAACAATTTCACAAGAAAATACCTAGGGGGAACATGTTCTAGAAAATCGTCGGAGAATGGAGAAATGCTAGAAAAAGTTTTAAAGTTTCGAACACTTGAAAGGATTTGAACGATTTTGCAAAAGTAAAGTTTTAAAATGACATGAGTTTTGGTTTTTGTATGCAAAGGGAATCAATCCCAGCTATTGGATCGGGGCCCTTTGCATCTCAAGCATCCATTCTTCTATTTCATTTGGGCTATAGAATTCAAACGGTTTACTTTACCAACACCTCACATCAACTCGTGATTATCATATACCTGCTTCGACGCGTTAGCTATTCTGGGAACAAGCGTAACCATCGTTGTGCATTTAATGTGATAGTTGTACGTGTATTGGAAGTTGTACCGCTTCAGCTGTCTCATCTTGAAAAAAAAAAGCGGAACTATCAAATCATTGGCATCGATTTCAAGGTTAATAATTAATAAAATAGCTTCAGCGGTTCTATACTTCTCTGCCTCACCTTCAATTAAATTCAACTATCACTAATAAAATAGCCTCGACAGTTCAGCACTTCTCTGCCGCAACTTTAATTAAATTCACCTATCACTAATAAAACAGCCTCAGTTCAATTAAATTCAGCTATCACTAAAACAACCTCGGCAGTTCAGCACTTCTCTACCTTAGCTTCAATTAAATTAAGCTATCACTAATAAAATAGGCTCGGGAGTTCTGCACTTCTCTACCTCAACTTCAATTAAATTTAGCTATCACTAAAACAACATCGACAATTCAACACTTCTCTGCCTTAGTTTCAATTAATTAACCTTGACATTTTGGTATTCTCCATTTCAAAATAGAAGCTTCATTTATTACTGAAGTCCACGCATAACATGAATAATTATACATGGACATGGGAGACTATTGTTATGACTCGCCACTGGCACTGCTACATGGTCGATCTCCACTGGTACTGCCATGTGGTCGACCCACTGTTGCTGCGGTCCTTTCGAAGCATCAGCTATGGAACATGAGGCCCTAGGGTAAATTCGAATGCTCGTCACTTAATCCAAGGTACACATGTCGAAGCGGATCAAGTCTGAGACTCTGCCTGGGTAATGATGGCCCACGTGCAGAAGTCTTGAATTTATTGTGGAATGATTGATGTGACCTTTGTAAAAGTATATATGTCTTGTCTTGTCAATAGGGTGTAAAGACATTAAATGCGTTGTAAGCTAGGAATGTCAAAATGATGGTTAGAATTAGATGTTTCGGCTGAGGAGATGAGGCCACGTGTAATTTCAACCAAGGGTCATCATCCCGTTTGTAATCTTATTAATACCTCCTCTATGTGACCATTGAGGGGGATGAAAACTTAAATATAAAAAAGCAACTTATCTTCTTCTTCTTCTTACACACATTGATTTACTGTCTTATACTTTAATTTTATCAAATTGGAATTCGAACGAAAATGTCTCGTGTTGTTGAGCTCCTCCCACATTCAGTTTAGGAGTCATGTCGACCGTTGATCTGTCGTTACATGTCGAAATTAGCTTGTGCATGCACGAGTGGGTCCAGCATCTGTTGGCAGCATATTTTGAGGTCAGCATAAACTGTGTTTAGAAGAGAGAAAAGTTGATTTTTTTTTCAGTAAAATGAGCATTTGCAATTTGTATGTTCTAGTGTGTGCGTGCGAGTGTATATCATGTACAGTTTCCTTGTTGAATAATTTCTTTTTCCTTTTTCAATTGAAAACTTGTCAGGGTCAGAAGAAACCTGAGGAATATGTAAAAGTTGAGTATCACATGCTCCCAAGAAACGTGTTTTGCACGGGAGCTGCCTTCGTTGCTAGACACGGGGGCAGGTCTATTGAAGAAGATGACGGATGGATTGTCACTTTTGTGCACAATGAAGTTACAAACATATCTGAGGTATGTAAAATTTTGTTTCACCACCAGTATTACATGCTATTTGTTACTACTCCATTTCAATAAATTATGATTTCTCCATTTTTTTCTTTTAAATAGAGCAATGTTATTTAGGAATACTGGTATTTAACACCTGTCTAGGTGACAACACTAATGACATTAAATTAAAGTTCAATTAAACACAAGAAATTATGATCCATTTAAAAGGACCTATATTATGCCGACACTTTAACTAATAATGAACACCACTGGTGCGTGAAATCATCATTCTTTCAACACCACTGATTTTTGAGTTATTTTTTAGGTTCAACCAACTTATGTAATATCTAAAGATGGCTTGGATTGTCCCCAGGGCAAATCTCCCAATGGCAAAGGGGAGGGCGGTTAGGGCTCAGCGCGATAGTGTGCAGAGTTCGATTCCCCGCAAGGTGGAATTGACTTTGTTG
>CAIGRF010122699.1:12879-48889 GCA_903798235.1 Fraxinus ornus | reverse complement strand
AGATTTATTGATTGCATTGCATTCCATACCATATCTACCTAGCTGTTTGAGTTTTTTATATTTTCGTGATGCTAATGTTTTTGTTGGTGTTTGGATTAATATTAGGTTACGTCTCAATCTAGCTAGTGTTAGTATCATGTGTTTAATGATTTTATTGTTTTCTGTATCACGTGCTTTTACATTGGGTACTTGAGTTGTGAATTTCAGGAAACATGTTTAACAAGGAATGCAAAAGACATCAGTTTGATTAAGTTTGGGTAGTTTAGATTTTGTTTTTAGTTTTCCTTGATTTATTGTTTAGTTTTGTCATATAATGCCAAAGATGGAGTTTGTTAGATTTTTAGTGTTGGCGATTATGTGGACAAAAGAACTAATTTGTAACGTGTTGTAAAAATCAATGATCTATGGTGCAATTTGTAAAAATTGGGTTATGAAGTTTAGGGTTCGAGCATGAAAAGAGGAGAAACACGACGTCGTATTTTTGCTAGCTTCTCGCCCAGTTGGCGCTCGAGCGTCAAAAGAAAATTGTCTTTCACCCGCCTGTTGTCGAGCTCTCGTTTGAGCGACAGTGCTTCGCTCGCCTGTCGCCGTTTCACACTCGAGCAAGTTCGATTCGAAAAATCATAATTTTCTGTTTTGAAGTATTTTTTCCGGCCCATTAAGCCTAATTACCATCTCCTATAAATATCCAAGCCTATGCACAAATTGTGAGGTGATTGTTCATTGTGTTTATTCTCTATTCTTTGAAAATTCAAGAACCTATTCATACATTGATTCCATCTTTTCTTTTTGAGATCATACAACCACATATTTGGGAAAAAAATTAAACCCATTGAATCCAAAACACCATATACTTCGTATTGGTCATAGGAATATACTTTCTCAGTTGAACTTCAAATGTTGTTGAAAGTTGAGAGAGGTTGGACTATAAGCGCAGGAAAAACACAATAACGTGGCGTTCTTGGAGTTCTACTTGGAAGAGAAAATTGCAAAAGATCGGGAGTTGGTGGGTTCGGCTGATCTTGGAGGTTACAGGAATTAGATCGGAAGTCTAATGAAGTTGGCTAGATAGCATCTTACTGTAAATTCGTATTGTATATATTGGAGGTTACTACCTTAATCCCAGATTTTTACCAGTTGGATTTTCTTCGTCATCATATCAGTGTTTATTATTAATTTCCTTATTACTGTAGTATTCAAATATTAGATAATTGAACTTGTATACTTAATCATCTAGAAACAATTAAAAGTAACTTGGTAATCCATGAACTGTTAAGTGGTATCTAGTGCAACACCCAATTTTTCAAATACCAAGGAATATATGTGTGTGTGTGTGTGTTAAATCATTAATATTAAATGAATATAATTTAATTTTCAATTAAGTGAAACTTGATGCTAATTAGCACATGTGGACGTAAATAATAAACTACATCATTAAATTTGAAATTCTAATTAATCTTAATTAAATGAATTTGAATGTTAATTAATTGGATATTAATAACATGGACATGTACGTGAATGCGAATGTAAAATTTTAATGAATATAAATTAATTGAGAATTAATTATATTATTTATTCCAATTTGAAATTAAATACATATTGAAAAACGAAAAATAAGATATTATTAAAATAATTGAATTGTAGTAGAGCTATAATCGTTCAAAAAATGATTCTCAAATATACTTTAATTTCCAAATAAGTGAATCTTGGTGCTAATTAGCATACATGTACATAAAAAATAAACTACATCATTGAATTTGAAATTCTAATTAATATTAATAAAATGAATGTGAATGTTAATTAATTGAGAATTAATAATAGGGATAGGGACATGGACGTGAATGTTAATGTTAATTAATTATAATATTTATTACATATTATAAATTAAATATATATTGAAAAATGAAAAATAAGATATTATTGAAATAATTAAATCGTAGTAAGATTATAGTCGTTAAAAAAATGATTCTCACTTCATGTGTTGAATATTGATGCCAATTTTGTCAATTATATTCAACTTATTTGGCAATGATGAAATGGGCTTGACCCAATATTGTTGGAACAGATACATTGCCATTGCCCAATAACGCAATATTAGTCTCAGACCCAAAACCCAAGCTCAAGTAATATTCCAAGTTTGTTGCTCTGGCCCAATTGACATATGGGCTGTTTAGTTGATTAATGGGCTAATTAGTTGGTTTTCTAGTTGTGGGCTTTTATATATATATATAATACCCACTTGACTTTCCAATCGGCAGAATTCATTCCCATTATTCTCTCTGGCTATGTGCGTAGAAACAAAGAGTCCTTTTTTTCTTTTCTTGCTTTGTGCGTGAAAATAGTTTCTGGAGATTCCTGACTTAGTGCTTCGTGTTCTACTCATTTCTTTACTTCCTTCTAATATTGTTCTTAGTGAATATTATTCTTAGTGAAATTATCTTGGTGATAGAAGGGGGTTTTCGAGTTTGGAGATCAATGGGTTCGATTGGGTCATTAAAGTAGCTTCTTGGTTTATTATCTTAGGGTTTGGGTATGTTGAGGCCGCTACTATATTGTACAGACGGGTACAATGATTTTTCTGAGCCCATTGTAAACCAACATTACTTTGTGTATTTTGGTATTCTTGGTGAATTCTTGATTGCTTCCGCCTGTTTCTTGAGGCTCAAATCCCTTACAATATGATATTTAATATATTATAAATTAGAACCACAATTTTCTTTTGCATATTCTTTCTTCTTGTACCCTATCATCGAAAGTAAGTAATTGAGATTAGTTTTATGACTTGCAACTATTAGTTCACCTTTTGAAACCCTAATTTAACTTGTAAAACATAACTCGTCTTTACACGAGATCCCAACATCACAAACTGAATTTGAATCTAAATAGACTTCGAAATGCATGGTCCTTTCGGAGAATCCAAATCTCAAACTTTACATGTTAAAAAGAGTATTAACATTTTCATAAACCAAATTAAAAAGCTTGCTTGATTCCTGGAGAAATAGTAATATAGAGAGGGGTGGATCCAGCACCTGGCCGCCCGTGCTGGATCCATCAGAAGCTTCGGGTAAGTCGCTTTCCGCCGGGAAGAAATGAAGACGCGGTTGATTTTTTTTTTTTTACATGAATAAGTGGAAACAGGGAGGAAGAATCGAGGGTTGAATGGAGGGAGAGAGTGGTGGCTGGTGAGCCACGTGAATAAGTGGAAACAGGGAGGAAGAATCGGGGATAAAATGGAGGGGAGAGAGTGGTGACTGGTGAGCTTCCTTGAAGTTTCGGAGTTTTGAAGGAGTATTTATTGGTAGTCAAGCGACGATTTTGTTTGGATTGATTGGGTTTATTGTAGAAAATGAAGCTTAAGACCATTTTGTCTCTCATTATTTTATAATTCTTTTTTCTACATATTTATTTTATTTTCAATCACACATTTGCATAATAAAATATTCAACACGTAAATTCAAAACACATTCTCCAAAATATCATTTTTCAAAACAATATTTTTCTAAAAATATGGCACCAAACTTGGGCTAAAATTTTACAATGCCCCTGTTTAGTGGGGACTAAAATTATATTTTTAACAGATTTTAATAAAAGTTGATGAAATATTTTGTTGAAAAATTATGGGTCACATATAATATGTGTTAAAATTTATCGTTGACTTTGGCTTAGATTAAAATATAAATTTTAATCCGTATCAAACAAGGATTATATTTAGCGGTTGGTTGGTGACGTATTTAGAATATATCAATAAAAAACATTAATGAAAGTTTTGAATATTAATTATAAGTCTTGAATTTGATTTTATCTATGACATGACGTTTGAACTAATCAAAGTGTTGAAAGTGTATTTTCTGCTATGAATCTAATCATGAGTGACTTGCGCAACAAAATGGGAGATGATTGATTGAATAACAATTTGACGATTTACGTGGATGTATTTTTATAAAACTTGAGAATGAGACAATATTACAATATTTTCAAAATATGAGACCACGTAGAATGCAGTTGTCTAAATTTACCGTTACAGAGTAAGGTTGTATTTTTTTTAGTATTTTGAATTATATTGAATTATATTTTCATATGTATATACTTTTTACGTTTTAGTACATTTATATATGTATTGAATTATATTTTCTGCTATTACGATCGTCATCGGTCAACGATCATCAGTCACCGGTCAATAGTCAACGATTCTGCCCTAACTAAACTATAATGCTGGATTCGCCCCTGAATATAGAGACGAAAAAATTATTTCAAGTTACATAACCGAAAGGGGCCATTCTTTCAAAGACCAGAGCTTTTATTTTACGAATTTTGCTATATGTACAGATAGGTTGATAGATACGTATTTGTAAAAAATCATCTGTACAAGTAGAATAATTGTTATTTTACATCAATTTTGCTCCTTGTATAGATGAAATCCCATCAGATCCGTTACAGGTTGGTTAATATTTTTTGGATAAATCTATTTGTACCAAATATTTCACATAATCTCTTACCCTCACAATAGGGGGCCGCCACGTGTCGTGTAGGTAAGAGATTATGTGAAATATTTGGTACATGTAGCACTACCCATATTTTTTTTTCCCTTTGTCCAATTAAAAATTGCCAATTGTATCTGTAAACAATTGAATAATGTCTTAATCTATACATGTAGCGCTGTCCATTTTACATTGAGCAGGGGCAGAGCCAGGGGACCTTGGGATCCCAAGCCCCAAAAACCAACCAAGTTTTCAAAATAAATAAATAAATGAAATAAATTTATATTTGAAGTATATTTTGAAATGAAAATCCAATATAATTTATTCTTCTAGCTTTTTAACAAAAATGGGTTGTAGCCTAGTTGTAGAAGTCTCTTGTTTTGGCATTAGAGATTCGGGATTCGGTAAAAATTTTACCAACTTTTAACCGATCAAATTTTAATTTTAATCACATATTTCATAAGATTCACAATTTTTATTCACTTTTCAACCACATAATTTATCAACTTTTATCAAAATTTACTAATGACTCGTTTAACAAGACTTCTACTTTTGCTTCTACATCTTATAGAAGAACTCTTCGAGAAGTTACCTTAAGGCAACTTCTATTAAAAACTCGTTTAGCCAAATAGCCAAATAAATTATTTTCAAAACATTATTCAAATATTTTCAAAAATAATTCTTAGTTTCTAAGCAATTTTTGACTTTTCAAAAATTCTGCGACATGGGCGCTAACACTTTTATCAAAAGCTTTGTTATTTTCTTTGTAAAATTGGTATGGTTAGTTCTTAGCCTTTAGCACCTCTGAAAAATTCATCCGCAAACCTTTAAAATTGGACTTTTCAATTTCCAACGTTTGCTTCTATTCCCAAATTCCGATATTTTTGCATAATTCATTAACCTTAGCATTCTCTTTCCTCACTTTAGATGTACCAACGAATTAATGTATGGGTAAAGTTAAAAAAATATGTATTTTTATGTACGGTGAATCAAAAGTTGACTACCTTATATGTTCTTACTAAAGTATATAAACAAAATATGTAGTTTTCTTGTTTTCTTCGTATTCCATTCTCTGTATTAACTATCGCTATGCCGCTGGCTGTCAATTCTACTGTAAAAAAAAATTCTTACTCCGCTACTAATGTTGAATGGTACTCTAAATGGGCCCTCAAAAGACCTGATGAAAATAAACAAAATTTTGTTGTACATCTTCAAGCTGTCCTTTCTCTCACTCTCCCTTTCCTTTAGAGGCACCATATACTGTTTTGTATGATTTTTCTGTCACTGGACACTCTTTATACCAACGGGAGAAACACAATAACAAATATCCAAATATATTTGGGATTTTTACTTATTGTGCAAAATCAGTGGATGACTATTAAATAGAGTAGAGTACATGCACAACAAAAATTGTTTAAAGCACGACTTGTTACAGAACGATATTATCAAACTCAATTCAGGGGCAAAGCCAGAATTTTTCTTCATGGGGTGTTGAACTACATAGCTGAGAATTTTTAAGTCATTGTACATTTTCCATTCAGTTGTATTAGTTAGATGTATATATATACGTGTACTGGAACAATTCATTCATGTGAGAATCGAATAACTGAAATTCCGCCATTCTTCTCTTCTTCTTCTTTCCAAAATTCTTTGCAGTTTTTCATGGTATCAGAGCAATAGAGCTTCTCTGCAATGGAGAAGGATTCCGGTGTTCAAACGGAGGTCCGAAATGAATCTGATCTAATTCATTCAGCGAGTCATTAGCTGAAGATCTAATTTCTCTCGTTAGTCGGTTGATGAGCGATCCAAGTAGCCCATACTACCTTCATTATGGTGATAACACAGGGATGCAACTCATTTCAATCGTGCTCACTGAAGATAATTATGCTACGTGGAGTCGTGCGCCAACTATGGCACTCAATGTCAAAAATAAAGAAGGATTCATTGATAGATCTATTATCAAACCTCCTCAAGATGATCCTCTTTACGGTGCTTGGAGGAGGTGTAATCATATAGTTTCTTCTTGGATCATCAATTCAATTCTGAAAGAGCTTTATCCCAGTGTGATGCATAAAGATTTTTCCAGAGAAATTTGGATCTAACTAAGGGATCGTTACAGCCAAGACAATGGCCCTTGTGTCTATGAATTAAAGAAATAGATTGCCTCGATTTCACAAGCAAACAATTCAATTAGTTCCTACTTCAATCATTTCAAAGGACTTTGGGAAGAGTTGGACAATTATAGGCAAGATGTTAACAATGCTGATTATAAATGTGAAGATCGGGTCATGCAATTTCTTATGGGGCTAGATGAACACTTTTTCTGGTGTTAGAAGTCAGATCTTATTAATTGATCAATTACCTTCAGTGAATAATGTTTTTGCATTACAAGATAAGAGGCAGAAGGAGGTTGCTGGTAAGAAACACCAAAACCTTGATGCTTAGCTTTAGCTAGCAAATTGGTGCATAAATCCTTCGGCAATCAAAAACCTACTTCACTTTAGAGAAGAGAAAGGCCTATGTGCAGTTATTGTGGCATGTTAGGACATCTTAAAAGTAAGTGCTACAAGTTGATAGGATATCCTCCTTGCCACAGACTCAGTAAGGGAAATACCTTAGTTGTTAATGCTGTTGGGCAGGCATTTACTGTCAATTTGATCTCTGCTAGAAATTTATCCATTAAACATCATTGTCTCTTGGTATTCATACATAATTATTGCTTTGTATTAGATCTTTTAACATGGAGGATGATTGGGGTAGGCAAACTTGAGAATGGATTGTATTTTCCCAACAACCTGAGTATCAGATCAATGTCCAGTCTACACACAAATCCCATTAACTCATAACACGTTTTGATATTTCTTCAAATATCAACTCTGATGTTTTTTTCAATACCACTTTTCAATGAAATAAAGTAGATTATGCTACTTGTAACTCTTTGACCAATGTTAATATTACTAGCTATATTGATATTTGGCATTACCGTTTAGGTCATGTTCCCGTTTCAAAATTGTCACTCTTACATCAACTTGTTCCTACTATTAAGTTCAATAAACATCTGCATTGTGTTGTTTGTCCTTTGACTAAGCAACATGGGCTACCTTGCCCACATTGTGTTGTTATGCCTTGCCTTAAGAAGAAATAGAACAAAATTTGATCCCAAGGCCACACCTTGTATCTTCATTGGATATCCTTATGGCATGAAGACATACAAATTATACAATCTTAAAACTCATTCCACTTTTATCTCAAGAGATGTCTTTTTCCATGAAAACATATTTCCTTTTCATCATACTACTTTCATCAATTCCTTGTCCAAGCCTACTGTGTTTTCCCCATGTAACCCTGCTCTCTTTCCAAAACAATCACCTTCATATTTTGACATCTCCTTTCCAACCTCAGAGTCTGTTCCACAAATAACCATATTACTTCTTCTTCTAATCATACCTTACTTGCCAGTCGCTCAAACAAAGAAAATTTGGTCTGCTTTTCCTTCACCAAAAGTTCCTTCTTCACCACATCCCATACATACTTGAAAATCAAACAGATCTAAACTACTACCTTCATATCTCAAATCATTGCATTCATGTTTCTCAAGTGCCTGTCCTCCAATCAGATTTTGTGGCAAAAGGTTTTTTTATCAAGTACACAATATCCCCTCTTAGACTACTTAGATTATTGGCAACTATCTCCTGCACAAAGGCAGTACAAACTGGCTTTATCCACTATCTTTGAACCTCAATCTTATGCTGAAGCCTCTAAACATCGGGAGTGGTGCCAGGCTATGGATTCAGAATACCAGGCTCTTGTTTATAACTGCACTTGGACTATTGTTAAACTTCCAGCTCATAAGAAACCAGTGACTTGTAAATGAGTTTTCAAAGTTAAGCTTAATTCTAATGGTACCGAGGAAAGGAAAAACGCTCGCCTTGTAGCCAAAGGCTTCACTCAACAAGCAGCCTGGACTATGAAGAAACGATTTCTCCTGTTGTTAAATTGGATACAATCAAAACTCTCTTAGCTGTTGCTACTCAAAAGCAATGGCATCTTCGTCAATTGGACATTAACAATGTTTTCTTACATGGTGAGTTGGATGAGGAGTTGTATATGTTAATGCCTCTAGGTTATGAGCAGCAATGAGAGAATCGAGAACAACTAGTTTGCAAATTAAACAAGTCCAGTTATAAACTCAAACACGACTCAAGGCAATGGAATACGAAACTTACTCCATATATTCTGTCATAAAACTTCACATAATCAAAATCTGATTATTCATTGTTTAACAAACAAGATGACTGCTCATTCAATATTCTTCTCATTTATGTGGATGACATTATCATAGGTAGCAATGACTTGTCATACATTGAGCAATTCAAAAAGGAATTGAATGATTAGTTCAGGTTAAAAGATTTGGGGGTTTTGAAATATTTTCTTGGTCTTGAGGTGGCAAGAACTTCGAAAGGCATTTCTATATGCTAAAGGAAATATGCATTGGAGGTATTAAGAGATGCAGGGTATCTTGGAGCCAAACCAGCAACTAGTCCTTTACCTCACAACTTAAAATTAAGTAAGGATGAATGGGAGACAATTGTAGATGTGTACACATGAGGCTAGTGGGGAAACTTCTATACTTAACAATAACGAGACCTGATCTATCATATGCAGTACAACTTCTCAGTCAGTTTCTCCTGTCACCAAGACAAAACTTACCTTGAAGTGGCTCATCATGTGCAGAGGTATTTAAAGGGTACATTTGGACAAGGTTTGTTTTTTTGAAAGCAAGCCAGATTTACACCTTAAAGGATTCTGTAACGCAGATTGGGCAGCGTGTTCAGATACAATGAGGTCTATCACTGGCTATTGTATATTTCTAGGAAATTCACTAATATCCTGGAAATCTAAGAAGCAACATACAATCTCGAGATCTTCAGTTGAAGCAGAATACCGGTCTATGGCAGCTTCAGCTCGTGAATTGAGTTGGTAGAAAAATTTACTCAGTGATTTAAGTGTTGCACACTCCAGAGCAGCATTGTTATTTTGTGACAATCAATCTGCCATTCACATAGCTAATAATCCGATGTTCCATGAAAGAACTAAACACATTGAGATTGATTATCATCTTGTAAAGGATAAGGTGCAAGCAGGAGAGGTGAAGATGTTACATATGGCTTCACAAGAGCAAGTTTGAGATTTACTAACAAAGTCTTTAAGGAGAGTTAGATTCAAATTGTTGTTATCCAAGATGGAAGTATTGAGCATACATTCCTCATCTTAAGGGGTAGTGTTGAACTACATAGCTGAGGATATTTAAGTCATTGTACATTTTCCATTCAGTTGTATTAGCTAGATGTGTGTGTGTATATATATATGTAGTGGCAGACCTAGAACCCGACGAGGGGGGCCGGCCGCGCGTGCTGGGCTCCGCCGGAGCAGTGAACAGGGATGAGGAAGAAGAAGATAGGCACGCGAGAGCAGTGGCGAGGTGAAAACTGAAGTTATAGAATCGGCGCCGTGAAGATAGGGAAGAAGGAGAGATGGAGAAGATGAATTGTTGAACTTTTTTTTTAGTAGTGGCGAGGTGAAATTGAAGTTTCTGACTTACAGAATCGGCGCAGTAACGATAGAGAAGAAGGGGAGATGGAGAAGATGAGTTTTTCACCGTTGGACTTTTTTTTTTTTTTGAAGATCCTGGGCATTTCTTTAGTTGGGCCCCTTTTTTAAATAATGGCCCATTAAGTGAATTTGGGACAAATTGCATTGGCTTTGCTAATTGGCTTGCACGACATTTTTGATTTCACAACCCATAAGAGCTAAACTCCCAATTCCAAACCCTATATTCTACCTCCCGTCCCGAGTCCTATTACATCCCACTATTGTAGCCGCAGGTCCGACAAATGTACGCCGCCACTATCGATAAGTATTTTTTTACAAAATACTATGTGACTTTTATGTGGAATGCTTTAGTCAAGATGAACGAGTTTTCACCATTTCGAGTTGAGAGAAGTAGATTCCAGTGGAAATTTGAAAATAATAGTTGGAAAATTATGGCTACAATCAAAGATTGTACGGTTTTGTCCAAATTGGAATGATTGAGATTTGAGACGTAAATCTTAGGTGAAAATCGGAGGATTTTGGAACAATTGATAAGGTTTGAGATTGAATAAATTATTTAATTGAATCTACCATAAAATTAATAACATTTAGCAGATACTAAGAAGAACACAAAATCAGGGGTTTCAAATGGCTTGGAGATGAATTTAGCATATGCAAATTACAATGTGAATTTGTTTGTAGTGTTAGTTAATGTTTATTATCTATATTAACTTAAAATATTTTTTGCGCTGTTGAAGATAACTGTTACCTTCAATGACTAATGCTTGGGTTGTTTCGTCTATTAAATTTGTTGGTTTTTGCAGGGGAGGTGTCAATTTTATGTGGCCTAATTCATAATGGAATTTCCTCCTTGAAACAGCCTAGAGAGATCAACATTTGGAACTTGAAAAAGTGAGTTGCACTTTCTTATACAATACAATTTCAAGGGCAATTAGGTTTTAAACTTCTTGAGTTCGCAATGTACAATACCAATAATCATATTTTATTTATTCTTAGGATTTCTGCTGAACATAAACCACAATGACCCTAACCAAAGATATTATGCCTCTTTAAAATGAGAAAATAAATTGCAGAAATAAAAATTGGTTGGATTATCTCGTGCCAAGAAACGGAACAAAGAGTAGATTAGATTTCACGAGGTGAATTTCTGCGACAATTTAGTATGATTCTAAAATTGCATATGTTCACAATGATATTTTTAATATTCTATTTTTAATGTTAGGCAGTAAAGTATGAGATTGGATTAGGCAAGAAGTTCATAACCTCCTTACAACTAATATAGTAGAACAGACATCGCTATTACAACCATTGACTGTCGACGGTTAATAGTCAAAGGTCAATGGCCGCCCTAGCTGACATCTAATCTTAGGTCCGCCACTGTATATACATGTACTGGAACAATTCATTCCTATGAGAATCAAATAACAACAACTCCCGCCATGTTTCTCTTCTTCTTCTTTCCAGAATTCTTTGCAGTTTATCATGGGAAAAAAATTAAGTAGCATAAATTCTTTCGATATATTTCTGCAATTGCCTAAGCATATCCTCACTAGACTTCTTGCATTCCTTTAAAACTACAGAATAATTTACCAATTCTAAATAACCGGTAAAACTTCATACACAAAGAAGCCTCAGGCACACGGCTGTAATGCATCCATTTCACTGGGTAGTCTTAAAAGGCCCCTTGATTCTTCCTCTGCTACGAGTGAAGTTGTTCGAAATTCTAAAAGATTGAGAGGTAAAGATAAAGTTCATAAGGCGACTTATGATCCAAAGTCTCAGGTTTCAGTAGTGGCTGAATTTCAGCCCAACCGGTCACAATGAAACTTCTTAGCTGGAATGCACGAGGGCTTGGGAACCCTCGTGGCATTCGCATTCTTTCTGATTTTATCCGGAAGGAAGATCCCGATATTTTGTTTCTGCAAGAGACAAAGCTTAATGTTACGAATATGGAACGTTGTCGAATTAAGTTAAAGTTTTATGGATGTTTTACCGTTGAGGCAGCTGGACGTAGTGGTGGCATTGCACTCCTTTGGAAAGCTGATATTCGCCTATCTATCCTCAGTTATTCCAAAAACCACATTGACGCCAAAATTGAATCGCCACAGTACAACTGGTTTTTAACAGGTATCTATGGCCACCCCGAGACAAATAAATGCATGGAGACATGAGACTTATTGAGGAGACTGAAAAGGGACAATCTAGAAGCATGGCTTGTCTTTGGCGACTTCAATGAAATCCTATCTAACAAGGAGAAATGGGGTGGTCGAGATAGGCCTAGACAACAAATAGAAAACTTCAACAAATGTTCTCTGATTGTGAGCTCCATGATCTCGGGTTCAATGGCCCTCAATATACATGGTATAAAGGAAGATAGAACTCTATTCAGATTTTCGAATGACTTGATCGCTTTACTGCAAATACTTCCTAGTGTCGACTCTTTCCTCACGTTGTGGTTACTCATGGTTCAACAGTGTACTCAGATCACCTTCCACTTTGGATACAACTTGATGGAGCTCATCGCCAACCTAGTGGTGCTAAACCTTTCAGATTTGAATCAATGTGGCTTGGTGAGAAGGCATGTTCAAACATTGTACTGAATCAATGGTCTGATGATAGCCCCCAGATTATGGATAGTATGATGAGTAATATAAGCTGCTGTAACTTTCAACTTCAGTAATGGAATCGAATCTAATTTGGCAGGGTACGTGTAGAACTTAACAAAGCAAAATCCAAGCTAGCCCAAGTCCAGAACCAAGATCTTATAAATATAAATTCTGATGTTCTTCAAAAATCGGTTGCTGATGTGCAAACTTGGATGTATAGGGAAGAACTAATGTGGAAACAGCGGTCTAGGGCAGCTTGGCTTGAGGAAGGGGACCAAAACACTCGTTTTTTCCACGCTAAAGCTTCCTAGAGGCGAAAGACAAACATGATTACTAAGCTGTTAGATGACCAGGACTATTGGAAGGAAGGGGATACATGCAACAACTTAATCATCAACTATTACTCTGACTTGTTCTCTTCCATCGGCTCCACTAATCTGGATGTTGTCCTAGATAAAATGGAGAGCAAAGTAACTCCTGATATGAACAACAGATTGACACAACCCTTTACTGCAGTTGAAGTCACCCAGGCTTTGAAGGAAATGCATCCCACAAAACCTCTAGGACCCGGTGGTATGCCTCTTCTTTTCTTCCAAAGGTTTTGGCCTAATATTGGATCACACAAATGCTGCACTACATACTCTAAATACCTGTGAGTTTCCTCAAAAATTGAATCACACTTTCATTACACTTATTCCTAAAATTGAAAATCCTCAGAAAGTCAAGGATTTCAGGCCTATAAGTCTGTGTAATGTCATGTACAAATTGGTCTCTAAATTTGTGGCTAATCGAATAAAAGCAGTGCTTCCTATGGTGATCTCAGAAACACAGTCTGCTTTTATTAAAGGAAGGCTCATCACTGATAATGTATTTGTGGCCTACGAAATGCTCCATTTCTTAAGGAGAAAGAAGAAAGGCAAGAAGGGCTTCATGTCTCTTAAATTGGACATGAGCAAAGCATATGACAGAGTTGAATGGCCCTTTCTGCAGGCTGTTATGCATAAGTTGGGCTTCCACGAAAAAATTGTTCAACTAGCAATGAAATGTGTTACTACCTCCTCCTTCTCAGTCCTTATAAACGATAACCCCACTGGTCACATAATCCCATCTCGAGGCTTAAGGCAAGGTGATCCTATTTTTCCTTATCTCTTTCTTCTATGCACTGAAGGATTAATTAGTCTAATGAATGAGGCGGAGCGAACCAAGAGGGTACCAGGTTTTCAAGTGTGTAGAAGAGCTCCACGACTAAATCATATTCTCTTTGCGGATGATAGCTTGATTTTTTATAAAGCTAATGAGGAAACCATGATTCGGCTCCAAACAATCCACGGTACTTATGAAACTGCTTCAGGACAACAGTTGAACAGGAAAAAATCAATGGTATTTAGTGCTAATGTACCACCGGAAAAACAGCAATCAATAATGGCTTTATGGAATGCTCCCCAAGTACAACAATATGAAAAATATCTTGGTTTACCACCGATGGTGGGTAGATCTAAAGCGCGAGCCTTCTCTGAAATAAAACACAAGGTCTGGAAGAAATTGCAAGGTTGGAAGCATAGTTTATTCTCCCAAGGAGGAAGAGAAGTGCTCCTTAAATCAGTGGCCTTGGTGATCCCCTCTTATGCTATGAGTTGCTTCAAACTACCATCTATGTTATGTGCTGATATTGAAAGAATGATGGCTCGATTCTGGTGGGGCCAAAGAAAGAAGGAAAGGAAAATTCATTGGCAATCCTGGAAAAATATGTGCAGATCAAAATCCATAGGTGGCATGGGCTTCAAGGAACTCGAGATTTTCAACTTGGCTATGCTTGGAAAACAAGCCTGGAGACTTCTGAAACATAAGGACATTTTAATTCACAAGATATATTCGGCCCGTTATTTTCCTGATGGCAATGTGTTGAAAGCCTCAATAGGGGAAACCCCTCTTAGACTTGGCGTGGAAATTGGGAGGCTAAAAACCTTTTAACACAAGGAGGAAGATGGGTTGTGGGAAATGGCAACACTATCCACATCCTGAACGACAAATGGATACCTGGAATAACTGATTTGAACAGGGAACTCGGGGCCAATATGCAACAATATTTTCATCAGCAAGCTGATTGTCCAGTGTCATCACTGCTTGATCCTCAATTAATGTGGTGGGACTTGGCAAAGCTTAGAGCTCTATTCAACCCAAAAATTATCGAGGCTATTCTGAAACTACACCCCAGCCACTTGGGGGAAGAGGATTTCTGGGTGTAGGAGCATGAAAAAACTGGAATTTATTCTGTCAGTAGTGTTTATAACTTCTTCAGAACTTGCCTCACTTCTGAACGTGGCAGCTCCTCAAACACTTTGGAGAAAAAAAAAATTAGGATTCCATGTGGCGGCTTAAGATCCCTCAGAAAGTTAAGATCTTTGCTTGGAGAGCTTGTCAAGAAATCTTACCTTCAAAGTAGAACCTGGCTTGAAGAAATATTCACATTGATCCTCAGTGCTATTTCTGTGATTACCAGATAGAAGANCCCAATATTACAGTGTTTCTGTGATTACCAGATAGAAGATATTTGCCATGTCTTACTTCACTGCCCCTCTATTCATGGAGTCTTAACAAAACAATTCCCAATATTACAGAACAAGACATTTCATGGAGGCTTCATACAAGCTGCTATCGCAATCCTGGCTAATGTTTCAACAGAGGCCCTCTCAGAATTTTTGCTCATTACTTGGAGCTTCTGGTACTGCCGTAACAAGATGGTTCATGACCAGATTGATCTCCTACTACACCAGGTAATCGCTACAGCTCTCGCCAACAAACCAGCTGCTATATCAGGTCATCATCTCCATCATGCTCCTGGTGTGCTCTCCCGAAAATTCAGGTGGTCAGCACTACCTCATAATGCAGTAAAACTAAATGTTGATGGAGCATTATTCTTTGATCTTAACAAGGCTAGACTTGGAATTATCTTATGTGACCACGAGGGAGAAATAATTTTGGCTGCTGAAAATACCATTTTGGAACCTGAACACATTGAAGCTGCGGCGCTTGTGCGAGGTCTACAACTTTGCCTTAACCTCGGGATATCTCAATTGATAGTGGAGAGTGATTGCTTGTTCCTTGTGGATGAAATCAATAAACTAGAATCAACCTCAGCTTCAATCAGGTCCATGGCAGCTGAAATTAAGGACTTGTTAAAGAGATTCCCTCAATGTAGCCTCCAGCATTGCAATAGACTTGGCAACCAAGCTGCTCACATTCTGGCACGACATGCATGGTCTCTTGAAGATATGACCCTTTGGTGGCACAGTGCCCCTTCGTTCACTGAAAATGTAACTTTCATTGACAGACACTATTGTACTCTTTCCTAAGGCTTTTTGCCTTTATGAATGAAATATTTTGCATAAAAATAAAAAAAATAAAAAAAAAAACATTATGTTTCTTAAGAGGGTACATATATAATCTATAGACTTTTTCTCTGGCAATTTTCATAAATTGTAAAACAGGGTATAAAATGCACAAAAAAATCATGTCTTAAGAGAGTACATATATCATCACTAGACTTCTTCTCTAGCAGATTTCATAAATCATCCACTTCAAGGCTTGCATTCGCTTAAATTTGCGGCTGCAAGCATACCACCCATAAATGCAAAGAAACATGATTACCAGTACAACGAAATCTACTATACGCAGGATGGTGGCGTGGTGCGCAGCTTCAGCATGGTGATATACAGGCAAATTCTGCATCATGTACTGAGCAAGTACAAATGAGATATAGAGGGAATTGTAAATCAGACGAAGCATGCCATATAGATTTTTGGCTTCAAGGAATCCCGTAGGCGTCTCGAACAATTTGAGACACCTTTTCGAGAACAATAACAAAAAAAATTAATTATCCCGTTGGTGATTGCCAACAGATTGACTGTTGGTGATTCTGATTGAAATATTCAGATAAAATCATTCATTTTCATTGGTGATCACAGACACCTTCCTGATTACTGTCGATAGTATTAATATTTGCGATTCTAATTAAAATCAATATATATTGGAGTTGATGAAATTATCGATGATGATATCGTTATTATCACTTACACACCTTCTTCACCAATTTCCGACGACAGTGTCATCAATGATATTGTCGAGAATAATCGATGGTGTTTGAACCATTAATGGGAAGTCATCGGTGTAACTAACATATTCTATTCTTGCTATATTTCATTTATACAAGATAATATGACATATAAGTTATATAATACAACCTACTTATAAATTAATTTTTAATCTTATTTTGTTTGTGATAGAATTTACTGTTTGTATTTAATTATTTTATTTAATACATTAGGTTTTTGAAAATACTTTTATTTTAATATTACTTATAACTAAAAGACTTTTTGTAATCTTTAATTTTTTTCAATTTTATTGATTACCAACAAATTTTCATAAGATAAAAAGAAAGTGTTCGGGTCGAGTCTGATAACTATGCTTTAGGCCCTTAGGCTACGTCTAACTTGTCTAATGCTTGAGTTGGTTTCAAAAATTCCAAAATAACCAGCATTGGAATTTTGGAGCCATAATCGAGTAATGCAATGTACACAAATATTTGCACCGTGAAATATGCTTTCTGCAACAGTATGAGGTGGATGTGAGTTGCAGCTCCCCTTCGCTAGCATTCAAGAATTTGGATGTGGTTTTATAAGTGAAGATGTTGATGGGAATGGAAGTGAGTTTTAAAGTTTTGTTCAAAAATATAAATATAATTTCAAGCTAACTACTTGGCATTGATTTCTACCAATTTGTGTGGAAGAAATTACGGATGTTAAAGTGGGAGAAAATTTTGATCTCCAACTTTTACAAGAACAGTGTAGTTATAGGTTAAATCGATATTGAATCTAACTTGGAGGAAGAAGTTGAACAAATATCATTAACAAGTTTCAACATTTTAGGTTAAAGAGAAATGATTTAGCCCCTGTTTGGTTTGAATAAAAATTAGACTTTTAGTAAATTTTGATAAAAATCGATAAAAAAACGTGGTTGAAAAGTAATGAATCTCATGAAATATGTGATTGGAAATGAATTTTAAAAAATGGAGATCAAACATGATTTCAGGGTTATGTTGAGCTCAGTACGAAAAAATAAATACGAGATTTTCTATCTTCTATTATCTCCTCGACCCTTTGAACCTAGAAAGTTTTGCACAAATGACACAAAATATGACATGTTAACAATGTACATCTACATTTGTAGGTGTAAAAAGTCAACGTTGTATGTAAGGAGAGGATGAAAGTTGAAAAAAGGAAGTTTCTTCCATTTTTCCATTTGCTCAGCCACAGTAACCACCGTGATGGGCTGCTGATAGAAAAAGTCTACCGCCACCGAAAAGTGGTCCAAAAAGTGTCTTGGTTTCCTAAAGGGGCCATGGCATGCCAGCCAACATGGTCAGTTGGTGGATGGGGTTGTCTTGTGATAAGAAAATATAGATTTTAACTTCTCCTAATTTCTTTGATTCTATCACTTATTTCCCTCAACCACGGTGGGCAATTATATATTATAATTTGCTCATTTTCTTCAATTGCCAAGTGATTAACCTAAGAAATTAATTGGCTGAGACATATAAAGTTAATTAAGAAGTTCTCTAAGAGCATTTTTATTCAAATGAATAATCTAAGAAAAATGAAACGCTAGTTTAATGCATTTAGCGCACTCTTGGTACGTCGCATAGGATTAAGGAGGATAGGTTTAGGAGGAATTGTATTAAGGTGGATTATGGTTTATTGTTTTAGGATAAAACTGGATGTACAACATCCAAAGTGACATCCCCCCTATTTGGAGGGGCAGCGTTGTAATTTTTAAATTCAAAATCAATGGTGCAAATAAAGCCACGTAGTAAAGCGTCAATTATGATGTCAAAAATAATGTACATGTAGCATGATTGATTGTTTTAATACAACATTTAGTACTACATTGTATTAGAAAAATGGTCATTAGCACAAAATGTCCATATCTTCAACTATTATTGTACAAAACGTTCATACCTTTCATTTTTTGATATTTTCATCATTAATAACACCTTTGCTATGCAAAAAGTCATTTTAATCAATTTTTATCCAATTTTTCATTTAGGTGAAGAGTATTTTTCGTCTTAAATTTTTTTTCCTGTTTCTTCTCCATTTGAACCCATTTTTTCCTCTGTTTAAACCTTTAAAAAAATAATCATTTAACTAGTGGATTCAAGTCATTTCATAATAATTCGAGATAAAAGAAAATGTTTATTTTGGCAACAACTGCAGAGCTATAATGGTTTCGGCCAAGTCCATCGCTGCCTTCACTGCTAAACCTTCCAAAACTACTACCACTATCAAAACCAATTTACGCATGTGTCAACGAAGGAGGTACTCAAATTACTTCTTATATGTATTGGAGGTCGGATATCCCATTCTCTTCTCTTATCTTTTATTCCCATCGTTTTATCAGAGATTCTCCTTTACATTGACATTCGTAGACTGCATGATGGGAACCATTTACATTTCTATGGTGCTCAATAAGAATAGACTTTTCTAGTCCTAGTAAATATGATGATCAGAGATAAGAGATGCTATTTGTACAAAAAGGGTGACAAAATTGGTTATTTTTGTAAATAAACTGACTTGAATCTACAAATCAAATGGTTATTTTTTAGAGGTTTACACATTAAAAAATGGGTTCAAACAAGGAAGAAAGAGAAAAAAGATTTTAATACGAAAATACCCTTCACTTAAATAAAAAATTATGGAAATGACATTTTGTGCAATCAAATATATAATTAAGGGTGAAAATACCAAAAATGAAATGCGGGTACGTTTTGCCCAATAATAATTAAAGAT
This sequence comes from Fraxinus ornus, assembly GCA_903798235.1. Classification (NCBI taxonomy): domain Eukaryota; kingdom Viridiplantae; phylum Streptophyta; class Magnoliopsida; order Lamiales; family Oleaceae; genus Fraxinus; species Fraxinus ornus. The sequence continues at coordinate 29,350 of CAIGRF010122699.1, read as the reverse complement.
GTGGACATTTTTTTGCTAATTACGTTAGAAAAATGTATGACCATTGAAAAGAAAATGACAATATTTTTAAAAATAAGTGCTTGTGTTGCAAATGTTTTTTTTTTTTTTTTTTTTAAAAAAAAAAAAAAAGTTACAGAAAACGTGAAGAAATTTATTTCATAGAATGTGTGGTCGAAAATGAGAGAAAAATGTGATTTTTCATAAATCAATCTCATGCAAGAGCTAAGTTTTTTTTTTTTTATTTTCTTTAGTTCAACAAATTTTTTTTCCTATTATTCATGAAATAGTACTGAATTAAATATACGGTCTAAACACCTGTCATAGAGGGAACAATTTTAATCCAGTTGATTACAAGGGGATAAGCACCACGGATTAATTTAATTCGAGTATTATTGCATCAAAAACTGATAAAATTAAATTAGTTTTTAATCAATCTAATACAATAAAACAAATATGAGTATTGGATAGTGTTAAACGATAAAATGAGGAAATTTTAAACTTTCTTTCTTTATTAATATGATTTGATGTTGTAGAATGCACCTTGACAAATTAAGTTGCATATAGGAGCATTTTGCTCATGCCCAATATTTTCTCCAAATAGTAGTATAGCCTTGGGTTTCATTTTAGAGCAATGTTTATCTAACTTCAATATAAAAATAACTTTTTTAAGGGTTCGTAGGACGTAGTGACCTGAGAAATTATAGCCCTCGAGACGAATAGAAAAGAATAATTGAAATTATTATTGTTATTGCTTTGCCTCGACTTTTGGACCTTGTCTTGTCTTCCTGATTTTACTCGTCCCATTCATTCCTCTAAGATATCGTTCTCAAAACAAATCTAATCCCTCAATTATATCATTTATGTCAAATTCAAAAAATCAGGAATCACTGCTCAAAGGTTTAGGTCAACCAGTCAGGTATTGAAATTAAAATTGATTTTTTTTTTCTTTTCTTGATTTTACCTATTCCTTTAAATTATTTAGGAGTCCAACATTATAAACAATAATTTCTTTATTTACTATTGAAGATATTTTGCAATGCTACTTGATTCCTTAAACAGTTAAAAAGCTTCAATGAGCCTTGTTTCTGTCGGGAAGCCTATCTTGGAGAAGATAAGATGTTCCAAACAAATATGTTTGTGGGTGTGTTTGAGTCATATTATTTTGGAACAATGTATTCTGAAATAGTATAGAGGTTTACACATTAAAAAATGGGTTCAAACAAGGAAGAAAGAGAAAAAAGATTTTAATACGAAAATACCCTTCACTTAAATGAAAAATTATGGAAATGACATTTTGTGTAATCAAATGTATAATTAAGGGTGAAAATGCCTAAAATGGTATGTGGGTATGCTTTGCACAATAATAATTAAAGATGTGGACATTTTTTTGCTAATTACGTTAGAAAAATGTATTATGACCATTGAAAAGAAAATGACAATATTTTTAAAAATAAATGCTTGTGTTGCAAATGTGTTTTAAAAAAAAAAAAGTTACAGAAAACGTGAAGAAATTTATTTCATAGAATGTGTGGTCGAAAATAAGAGAAAAATGTGATTTTTCAGAAATCAATCTCATGCAAGAGCTAAGTATTTTTTTTATTTTCTTTAGTTCAACAATTTTTTTTTCCTATTATTCATGAAATAGTACTGAATTAAATATACGGTCTAAACACATGTCATAGATGGAACAATTTTAATCCAGTTGATTAAAAGGGGATAAGCACCACGGATTAATTTTATTCGAGTATTATTGCATCAAAAACTGATAAAATTAAATTAGTTTTTAATCAATCTAATACAATAAAACAAATATGAGTATTGGATAGTGTTAAACGATAAAATGAGGAGATTTTAAACTTTCTTTCTCTAAGATATCGTTCTCAAAACAAATCTAATCCCTCAATTATATCAGTTATGTCAAATTCAAAAAATCAGGAATCACTGCTCAAAGGTTTAGGTCAACCAGTCAGGTATTGAACTTAAAATTGATTTTTTTTTTTTCTTTTCTTGAATTTACCTATTCCTTTAAATTATTTAGGAGTCCAACATTATAAACAATAATTTCTTTATTTACTATTGAAGATATTTTGCAATGCTATTTGATTCCTTAAACAGTTAAAAAGCTTCAATGAGCCTTGTTTCTGTCGGGGGAGCCTATCTTGGAGAAGATAAGATGTTCCAAACAAATATGTCTGTGGGTGTGTTTGAGCCATATTATTTTGAAACAATGTATTCTGAAATAGTAGATTAATAGAGAATGTATTGCTGAAAAAAAAAGTTATTGATGTGATGGAAAATATTATTTTATTAAAAAATGTGTGGTTAAAAATGAGTAGAAAAATGAGATTGAAAATCTTAATGTGTACCAAACATGGGCGTGTGTTAGTCCAATTCAAAATAAGTAGAATTCAAAAATAGTATTGTCACCCCATGGATAAAAAATATAGAAAAGAGATTGGAGTACAGGATAATTTTCACAGAATTCCTACAGGAATTCAAAGATTGTCTCACAAGGGGGCATGCTCCATGTGATTCAAACCTTCAATAACTCAATCCTTACCCTACAAAGTCATTAAATGACTCTTAATACTCAAGAAGGAGAAGAAAAGGCACCATCAAATTTTATAAATAGGGAAGATGCACAACTAGAGAGGAGGGCGTTTTGGATATATCCTCCCACGAAAATGAACTATAAAAAACTAAGTGAACGACGTCTAGCACGTCCAGTGGAGGGTAGGGATGGCAAAAAAGCTCGCCGGCTCGGACGGTTCGGGCTCGGCTCGGAAAAAGCTCGAGCCATGCCCTGCTCGGGCTCGGTTACAACGAGCCGAGGCTCGGGCCGAGCCTCATTTTTTTTGTTGGGCTCGGCTCGGCTCGGGCCCAAAAAAGCTCGGCACAAAAAGCTCAAGCTAGATCCGAGCTTTTTTTATTTAATTTATAACATGTAAAAATTATAAGTTTTTTAAGTAAAAAATGTAGATTTGACATAAAAATAAAATAAAACGCGAGCCGGCTCGGTTCGAGCTCGGCCCGGCCCGCTAAGGCTCAGGCAGAAAGTTCGGGCCGAGCCTCATTTTTTTTTGGCCGGGCTCGGCTCGGCTCAGCTCGGGCCAAAAAAAGCTCGGATTAAAAAAGCTCGGGCTCGGCTCGAGCTTTTTTTTTCCGGCTCGGGCTCGACTCGGCTCAGCTCGTTGCCACCACTAGTGGAGGGTGTCCTAAACATTTTTCACCTTTTCCCTTGCCATGTAAATATTTTTAGGCAATGTGGCACACGTTTAAAGCAGTCCATAACTCCATCGGAGATGCTCTTTTACTCTAAAATAAGACATTAAAGATTAATGGTCTATAGTTAGACTAAGAAATCAAATGAATATTTCTCCTTCCATTATAGGTGTAACATTCAATTATAGTAACCACAAGTCAACTGTATGACACCACCAATATCAATGTACACTGACTATTCCTCTTTCCATTCATTTTCTTAATGAACACAAGAAATTAAAAAAGATGACAACAAACTCCAAAGAAAAGGATATCTTACAAATGTAACTACAACAAAATTGAAAATGAGAAATTAGAGGGAAAAAGAAAACAGAATGCACTTGGTAATAGTTGTTTCTAAAAGAAATTACACCAAGGAGTCTGTGTTTCCAGTGTAGTTCTCCCTGCTAAGATCCTGTGGACTCCAACCCAAGCCGGAATGTGAAGTTGAAGTTGTAATTGACGTTGTATGGACTGAACTTGAATCTAAATCTGTGTGTCCGGCAGCCGGCCACACGAAAGCCGGCTTGAAAGGTGGAACATTCGGCACTGGCACTGTTCCCGAGATGATTTGAATTATAGCCTGTGTTTTAGGCCTTTCACTAGCAGAAGGATGTGAACAGGCCAACCCCAGCAGCAGAAGCCTCTCAGCTTCTTCTGCAACGAATTCGTCACACAATCTCTGATCTACAGCTTCAAGTAAGCGCCCATCACGATGCAAAAACCAAACCCAATCCACCAACAATTGGAAGCCAGCAATCCTGGTTCCGGGACGTAGACCACATACCAATTCCAACAAGACTGCCCCGAATGCAAAGACATCAGACTGTTGTGTGGCTTTTCCAGTGTGGAAACACTCAGGTGCAATGTATCCCATTGTGCCTAGCACTCCCTCAGCCTCGGCATATGAGGTCTTCCCATTGTCGAGCGCCCGTGCAAGGCCAAAGTCTCCTAGACGGGAATTGAAGTTGGAGTCGAGCATGATGTTGCTAGCTTTAAGATCTCTGTGTACTACCCTCTGCTCATACTCGTTATGGAGATAATGCAAGGCTGAGGCTACCCCAGAAACTATTTTATATCGAAGACTCCATCCAAGTGGCTCTATGTTGGGCTCTGAAAACAGGTGTTTGTCTAGGCTTCCGTTCGGCATGTATTCATACACAAGAAGAAGCTTCCCGTTCTTGTGGCACCATCCTGTTGCCGAAACAAAAGTAAGTAATTTGTTCATCATTTATTTTCTTATAGTGAAAAATTTAATAGATTAGGCTTCCATGTATTCATGTTTCCCTCAACCATGGCAGGAAATTCTATCTTAAATTTTGCTCATCTGTTTCAATTCCAAATGACTAGATATCTTGCACCTACGAAATTCATTTGGTTGAGATAATTTAAAAACTATTTATTATAGTTCTCTAAGAAAAGAGTAAATAAATCCGAACAACCAATGATACGATGAAAAACTGGTTTACTGCATCTAGTCAGCCTTTTGAAGTAATTGACAAAGCAATTTTATACTGCAGTATAGGATAATAATCAATAAATCGAATGGCAGAAACAAAAAATTGGCTGATAAAATCTGAAGTGTTAGATGAGACATACCCAGAAGTTTAACAAGATGTTTATGCCGAAGGCGATTAATGATGGTAAGTTCAGCCAAGAAATCATCTTGTCCTTTGATACTCTCCCTGGAAAACCACTTGACTGCAATCTCCAGATTCTCTTTAGCTAGAAACCCTTTGTATACAACGCCATATCCTCCTTGTCCAAGCTTGTTCTTCTCGTCAAAACTGTTTGTAGCCCTTTTCAGGTCCATGAATTTGAACTCTCGAGGTGTACCGGGAAGACTCTTTAGAGCCCCTGCCAAGTTTGAATTACAATGTGCCATTCGCCGCTTGCGGAAATAGTATCCAAATCCCACTGCTCCCATTATCAGGAGCACCAAAATAGGCACTCCAACTCCTAAAGTTACCTTCAACCATGTGTGATTTTGATCTGGAAAGTAGTGGATAGTCAAATTCCACCTCAAAACACAGTTCAATTGTGTAAGATTTCCTGTGGATGCAGAGAACCCGAAATATGAATACTGATTTAGATAATCTCGCAGACTCAGATTTGCACTAACAATACTCGAGCTAGGCTTGGGAGGAGTAGGGCCATTTTTCTCAGCCTGTTCTGCTATGTACACTGCAAGGAACTTCTTAACACCATCATAATCCACCCACACGTTGTAAAACTTAGTACCCTTTGGAGCTATTGTGATATTGTAGGGTGTCAAAGATTGAGTTCTTAAAGATCTCACGCCATTGATGTCGATACCTACATGATTGTCATCAGGGTCAAAATCCTGTTTGAAGGTGTCAAGCTCCACCGCAATCAGGTGATTGCTGTCGTTCCCGTCGGTGGTGGCATTCGTGAGGCCCAGAAACTCACCGTAACTGTTGGGCGGCAAGTTCAAATCGGCGGCAATCAAGAAAGCCAAACCTTCGCCGGGAGTGTCATTGTTGAGCCTGTAAACATTGATAAGAAAGGAAGTGTTGAAAGATGCAACCGGGTTTTCTCTGGATGATGCAATATCACCTTCCCAGAGCTTGAAGGGCTGTTTGTAGAGGATTCTGCCTGAATTATAGGTCATATTGAAGTCCAACGAACCTGAATCTGGAGTCACCTGAAGTGCATGGTTGCTTATAGTAGCAGGGGTTTCAACCTCAAAAATATCGTAGTGTGTTTCATTGAAAGGCCCAAATTCTTGACTGAAAGTGTCGAGTTTCTGAGCTGAAACAATGGCTAAATAAAAGCAAAATACAAACACGGCGGCCCTGAAATTTGTTGTTAGTTCTCCCATTTGACAGGTTATGGGCTCTGGATCGGAGTCTGGAGATGGACGAGGAATAAGAATATCAAGAAAAGTAATGCACAATTAACTTTTTTGGTTGAATAAAATATTGTTGAAGGACATGGAGAATCAAGAATAGGTTTGAAGTTTGAACTGATTTTTGGTTTTAATATTCTGAAAGTGTCACCGTAGCATCTTGCTAGGAACTTGCCCCTCGGCCTCCCTTAGCTGACTGGTACAGGGCCGCGTTGGCATTACGAGAAGCTGACCTTTTCTTAATTTCTTTCATCTATAGAAACTAATAATAAATATTAAATAAAGAGGTTGGCTTCGTCAATCAAGGAACATTTTAGTGGTCTTTGCCTCCAGTTTTGGTTACTTTTCTACCTTTTCTTTTTGCACTTTTAAATTAATATAATAATTTCATTTAGAATTTTATGCAAGTGAAATAGGAGTATCCATTGTTATTAAAACCGGCCGGACCGGCGCCCGACCCGGCCGGTCGGGCCGGAAAACCAGCAGTCCGGACCCTTGACCGGGTCGGATTAAATTGATAGAAATGCACTTGATTCGATCAAAATCGAATTTTGACCCAATTAATCGGTGATTTACCCTTCCCGATTGACTGGTTTGATTGAGTTTTGAAATCATTTTACAAAATTTTTGGATCTAAGGAAATTGAACTATGGATCTCTAAAAAAAATAAAGTGTACCTCACAACTTGTACACAAAATACTACAATAATTTATATCTAACTAATAAATTATTTATAATTTTTATAAAAATATGCTTTGATATTTTATCAAAGCAAATTACAAATAAAACGACAAAGTTTAAAAATAACCTTTGATATTTTACCCAAGAGTTACGCCTAACAAATTTCGAGTAAGTCAGTAGTCAAAGTTCGCGTTACTCTCCGTTTCTAGTAAGTCAGTAGTCAAAGTTCGCGTTACACTCCGTTACAAATAAAGTACAATCAATAATTCAGTAATATTATGCACGAAATTAACATCGAATTTCAATTTCATTTTTCTTATACAACAAAGTCATGAAACGCTATTCGTTTTCCAAAATTTAGAATAATGCCTAAACTTAGTAATCGAAATATTCAATAAGTCAATTTAATTGTTTTAAACTGTAAATTATTGGTTTGAAAAGAATAAAGAGTTAATCGATATATGACAGTAAAAGTTTGAAGTATAAGATGTGAATAAATCATAATTTGTACAATTTTAAATTTAATAATTATTATAAAATTAAAAACTGACGTATATAAATTTAATATTACATAGTCGATTTAATTTACCCATTTTTGTTATACTTTTCGTGCTTTATTAGGTTGAATATTTTAATATTTAAAATTATTATTTAATAAAAATAAAAATTGATTTATGACAAAAGAATTGATTCCAAAAGAATTCCTCTTCATCTTGTAAAATAGATTATTATAAGGTTGCTCGACATCAACATGTGATACACAGTCAAAATATCGATACTTACTCAGCAAGTGAAAAAATAATTAGAATTTTCGTTATATTCTTAATTTTCTCACATCTTTTTTCTGTAAATCTTTACCAAGGTAAAAGAAGGTGAATCGGTGACGACGCAAATCATAAGATAGTCACCCTATCCTCACTAATAACCACTCTGAGTTAGCGTTTTTTATCTTGAGATGTTTGAAGACATGATGTCTTTTTAGGTCGAGATGATATTAGTATATGGTGTCGAGATCAATTAAATAATATTAGATTTATTCATTTATTTATTTATTTTTTTTGACGTAGCAACCCGTAGCTACTACCCGTCAATGGAGTCCCGACCACCCCGAAGGGGCGAATGCCCGACTACTGTAAGTGCGCACTAAGTAAACTCCACTCCATGCGCAATAACACGCAAACCACAAAAGAGAGGTAAACCGCATTAAGCAAATTCGGTGCGACGGGCTCTATCGAGAAAATGTTGGTAGAGGATTCGAATTCGGGACCTTTGATCTACGCGTTCACCTGTTCCACCAATTCGACCATCCCCGGAGGGGTAGATTATATTGTTTTTTTTTTACTTTTCTTGTAGATGGATGAAAGAGTTTTTTCTCGTATTTTTTATTCTCTTGACTTTACATGGTGATAAAGGTAGATTAACATTTATTAATATTTTCGTTCATTTTCATGTAAAATATATTAGATTATTTCACATCGTGGATAAGATATATTTGTCCTTCAGGTAAATACCCAGTATTTTCTTGGATTAGAATCTTTTGATTTAAAATTCTAATGCTTGCCTCATACAAATTTGTCAACAATTGAAATGTGCTAAAATCTTCAAAGGTTGTCGTTATCATGATTTCAATAGATGAAGTAAGTAAACAAACCTAAGCTATTCTAAGTCTTTTATTAATATATGTTTGATATTGATTTTGGCTAATTGCGTGTTTTTTAAACTAACATAATGTTGACCCCAAAAAATGAATCAATGACGTGACCAACAGAAAATGAGAAACTAAAATCCGCACTGCCAAATTCTCTATACGTTTGTAATTCAAGTCACTCCTTTTAATAGATGTATCAATGGGAATGTTAGGGTGTGTTTGAGCTGCATTATTTTGAAATAATGTATTCTGAAATAATATATTGATTGAGATTGTGTGATTGAAAAAGAATAAAAAGTTATTGATGCGATAGAAAATATTATTTTATTGAAAAATATGTGGTTAAAAATGAGTTTAAGAATGAAAATGAAAATTTTAATGTGTACCAAATAGTGGCTTAATCTAAGATGTTTCTCAAGTTCTATTGTGACTTAACTGATGCAAAAGGGGGGTCGGTAAGTTGACTATAGTGGAGAGAATCAAGATTTACTTTGGATGTTTAAATTTGCATTACCTTCAAATGGTGTCGTGGCTTTTTATACCTACTGCAAGGTGAATGTGATCCGTCGGATGGCCATGCACGTGGGTATACGAGATCCATGCTGATGGTTGACTAGTCGCCTCGCTATGGATGAGCTCGTACTGGGGACCTTTGCTAAAAGGGATCGGATGAGTAGGGTTGAGTTCACCTCGGCACACATAGAACCGGGTCACCCACACCTCTATGCTACATCTGAGTTTGTTTGTTTGCTACGTGGCTTTTTATTTTACGATTATTTATATGAGTAACATCAGTCCCCTAAGTCCAGATATGATTATTTATATTATGCATGGATTTTTAAAGTTCGAGAAGCGACGGGGACGATATCTTCCTTTGCCAGCTGGGGTCGATGTGGGGTTTCCCGTGATATAGCCTGACAGGCAATTCTCGGTGATGTGGTCACTGATTCGGTGGTATGTGCAGTATTGCTTATCTCTAGATTCTCTACTTCTTTCTCTGCCCCTATCTTTTCCCCTGGGTAAGTTCGATTATCTGTAAGTATTAGGTCCAACCTCTCCATATACCAAAGAGGGCATGGCGTTTAGCGTGGCGGTAGCCAACGGTTTCCCCGAAGTGGGGGCTATGGTGTGCCCTGCTTGGGTCCATTGTTGGTCCACCAAATGGGATACAGGATCTCTTTGTTGCCTATAGGGCAAGGGTAGCCCCATTGAAGTTCGGTTGTGGTGATCAATCAATTCTTCATGACAATTTCGCTTCTCATCATCTCCACCAAGGTATCATAGGTGGTGGGGTTTCTATTTCGCACGTCTCTCCAAAATAGTATTCATGTTAAGTCCTCCCCTTAAGGCATAAAGAGTCTCCTTATCAATGACTTGTTCACAGTAAGTCATTTCGTCAGTAAAGCGAGCCAGATAACTTTTTAAAGTTCCCCCCCCCCTTGCTGCCTCATATCTTGCAGCCTTTGGATAGGGGCTTCTCCTTCCTTACTTGACAAATATTGGTTCAAAAAGGCCTTTTCAGGTTCAGCCAACTCCTGATACTACCTGCAGGAATGCGATTGTACCAGATTTTAGCAACCCCCGTCAGTGTGAGGTGGAAAGCTCGACATTTTAGTGCTAGTGAGGCTCTTCGTAGAGACATTTGCGTCTTATAGTTATTAGGGTGTTTTGCCGAGTTGCATCTTCCTTCGTACTAAGGTATTTTTGGTGGCATGAAGTGGCTGGGAACTAAGGCATTTCTTAACTCTTGAGAAAATGGTAAACTTTCATCATCGTCATCCAGTTCGAACGACCTGCAAGGACCGTCGGAGTTGTCCTCTTCTGCTTGATAGTGGGGCTGTGACGTCCCACTTGATTTCTTGCATTTGCTGCGTCCCTTTTCTCTCGCCTATTTCTAGGAGGTGGTGGCACTCCTTGAGGCTCATACCCTTAATACTGCTCTCGTCTTCTCTGAGGTGGGGGAGGCTGTTGAGACCTATTTCTAAGCCTTGTGGGTGCAATCCTGTCAAAGACACTGGCAAATCTTTGAGGTCCGTTTTCCTGAGGATACTCCGGGGGAAAGTTCTCTTCCATGGGAACATCGTCGTCAGGGCAGCTCATGACATAGTTGGTAGAAGTGTCAACTTCTACTTCTCTTTCTGCTGGGTCGTTCGTCCCGTACATTTGGGGATAGGCCGTTGTGTCATTTTCTTCACCTTCCTAGTGAAAGGTTCTGTGTTGAAGCGCCTGGGACCCAGCTTATTGTTGCATCTGCATTAGCATCTGCTGCATGGCAGCGTTTTGTTGAGACATTTCTCATATTGTCGGCCATTTCTCCAACTTCTCGTACGAGATGTGCAGTTGTACCGCCTCTCCTGTGGCGATGGTGGGGCGACACATATTCACATTCATGCGGAGAACCTCTTCTTCAGAGGCCTCTTATTGTCCATCTCCACCATGCGTCTCTTGGTGACTTGAACTCATCGTGTTTTTCGAGTTGTTTCCTTGTAACGGTTCTTTCCTCAAGAACCAAAACCTTTTTTCAAGGTTCTTCGCGAATAGCCTTTACCACTAGGATATATATGGTTATGGTATCAAAGATTCCCACAGACGACATCAATCTGTTAACCCCAAAAAATTGACCAATGACGTGGCCAACAGAAAATGAGAAACTAAAATCTACACTGGCCAAATTCTCTATATGTTTGTAGTTCAAGTTGCTCCTTTTAATAGATGCGTCAATGGGGATGTTAATCTAAGATGTTTCTCAAGTTCTATTATGACTTAGCTGGTGCAAAAAGGGGGTCGGTCAGTTGAGTATAGTGGAGAGAATCAAGATTTACTTTGGATGTTTAAATTTGCATTACCTTCAAATGGTGTTGTGGCTTTTTATACCCATTGCAAGGTGAATGTGATCCGTCAGATGGCCAAGCACGTGAGTATACAAGATCCATTGATCCCTATTAATGTCAATCAATCAATCAATCAAGTCATTTAATGTTGAGATCCACATACCTCTACTTCTAGACTACGGATTTGACTGCGTAGATATGCAGAGGCGGCGCTGACAGTGTGATATCTTATCAATCAATTCATAAAGCCTGGTGCTGGTTGAGTAACCACCTCGCCAGGGATGAGCTCGTACTGGGGACATCTGCTAAAGGGGATCGAATGAGCAGGGCTGAGTTCGCCTCGGCACACGTAGAACCAGGTCGCCCACACCTCTATGCTACATGTGGGTTTGTCAGTTTGCCAAGTGGCTTTTATTTTACGATTATTTATATGAGTAACAGAAGCGTGCTAAAATCTTCAAAGGTTGTCGTTGTCATGATTTCAATAGATGAAGCAAGTAAACAAAGTTATTCTAAGTCTTTTATTAATATATGTTTGATATTGATTTTGGCTAATTGCGTGTTTTTTAAACTAACATGATTTCCTATAATTTAACAAACGTATAAGTCCACCGTGAAGATGGTCAAAGAATTAGCTCATTTTCATTTTGAAGGAAAAAGAAAAAGTAAAAAAAAATTAAAAAAAGAAAGAAAGAAAGAAGAAAAGGGTACTACAATAATTAATGGTGAACAAAAGAAATAACTTTTTTGAGTAATGATTGTTGCTTTAAATCGCTTGTAATCCTGATTATTATTATTATAATTAGAGAATAAGTTGCTTTATTTATTCATCCAGCCAGTGTTCACATTCACTTTATAGATTTTTTGATCTTGAAACAAGGGATGAGCATCATTTGTCTCTTAACTATTACAAAGGAAATAATGTATTAAATACTCTATAACGGCAAAGCGTTATGTAGAGAAGGATGTCAAACGATTTTGCGATACAGAAAAAAATAATTTTTAGAAAATATCGAGATTAAATATCGAATTAATTCAAATTGTGGTACACGCGGAACAAAAGGATTTGTAGTAATGATGTAGATAAATTGTAGTACATCTAATTTAAGTAGTAATTTGAATTTAATGATGAACGAAATTTATTTTTGGTTACCTTGAATTAAATGATCTAGATATAAATTATTATAAAATACCAAAAAAATGGAAAATAAAATACTTTGATCACCTCTCACTCAATTATTCAAAGTTGATAATTTTGCGTTCTTTATTGGCATTGGCATGACCACTTGCATCCTTGGCTTCGATGGATCAAGAAAAGTTAAATTCAATAAAATTAAAAATTGTGCATAAAATATTTTATCCCACGTTGTGCCTTATTGTAAAGCAGAAAATAATGGACATGCATGTTTTAAGCTATTGATTTATATGGCGTTAGGTAGTCATACCGAAAAAGTGTGGGGGCACGATGAATTTTTCTCGGATACTCTCTTTATCCGTATTAGTCTGCAGTCTATATTAGGCCACGTGATCGGACATATTGTACTTAATATTTTTTTTTAAAATAATAATAATAATAAATGTATTAAGCAATATCGCCTGTAACAACTATCGACAAGAAAATAGATTAAAACGACCCAATTATGAGAAATTAGGGTGGTAATAGCAGTTAACAAGTTATGTAGCTGGAGAGCCATCTTTTCCCCGTACGAGGCATATGACGATACAAAGTAGCACCCAATTCACCTAAACGCCTTGAGACATCTTTTAAAATACCAGCATTCGATGCCATCAATATTGACATCGGGCTCCACCTCCTTCACATGAAAACCATTATCCCTTGTGAATTGAAAGCAGTATCGAAGAATAATAGATCATACCACTAGCATGATTGCATTTCTCTCTCCCTCACTCACTCAAAGCAAAGTGCATATACTCTACTCCTAAGATCAAAAGAATTTCTAATAGTTTTGAAAGAAGAAAAGAGGAATTTTACAACCTTTCTTCTAAAAGTTGTTTTCAAGAATCCATTTTCGTATAGAACCATTATTCCATCTACCTTTTCTTGACCCAACCAAAATATTCCTCGTTATTAGAATGTTTTCCATTGGACTGCCTATACCAAAAAAGTAACTAATGGCAGCCTGGTACAACCTTAGACAATAATTGTCTACTTGGGTTTTAATTTTAATATGAGTATACAACAAAAGTTAGGAGTCGTAACTTGTCTTTTTTGCACACACCATCAATAAGCGCGTTTAGTTTATGGTCAAAATCAAATTTTCTTGCTTGATTATTCAAATTTGATAGGCAATAAATAATTTCAAATTTATGTGGGACTTATAAATTTTGTACGTATTGTTGAGGTCAAAAATCATTGTGACTCTCGTGTCAATTATATTGTTGTTATTGGAATGTAAATTCCTCATTCAAACAATCTGAATATACGAACATTGACGAAATTACCATAATGTAATTTGCACGGCGTAACAATATGATCAACATGATCAGAAAATTAATTCGAGCTCACCAACTTCACAATATTTCTTTAAAATGAATTTGATGCATTCAAAGGTGCAGCAATTGTTTCTTAGGATAGATTAAATTCGTTTCTTAAGAAGCAGCACAGCAATTTACAAGAGTTCCAGCGAACTCAATGAAGAGTTTTCACTTCGAAGACAATATTAGAACGAGAGAAAGAATGAGATTAACGGCGGATAAAGTTTGCAATGAAAATTNGCACAGCGATTTACAAGAGTTCCAGCGAACTCAATGAAGTGTTTTCACTTCGAAAACAATATTAGAACGAGAGAAAGAATGAGATTAACGGCGGATAAAGTTTGCAATGAAAATTGTGTAATTATTCTAACAGTAGGACATGTTTTTTATAGACTCGTTCATAGTCATTCGAACATCTTGCAAGCCTTTTTAGAACAGTCGCCACTGTTCAGACAGCCTCCAAACTCAAACAGACAACACTGTTCAGTACTGTGTTTCTTAAATCAATTAACAGACGACTGTTACTTCAGTTAACATACAATACAATCCAAAACAAAAAATTACCCAGAAATAAGTCATTCAAAATTTCATTAAGTATCCAAGAATTTAATTAATTATAATTTAGCCCAAAAACTAAATAAATTTTGTCCAAAAAGTTAATATAGTACAAGGATCCACCTGCACTCGAATCGAACCGGACTCGAACACGACGTGTTGAGCCGAGCCTGACGACAGCGGGGCGCGCCCACGCGTGGGCTGAGGACCGAACCCAATAGAATAGAAGTTTTCCACTTCAAAAGACTATTGGTACCCATTGGGATCAAAATCCAATTATTGAACTTCAACTATATAAGCATTATCAAAGTTTCATAACTTTTCTATCTGGAATAAGTGTTTGACAATTTTCAATAAATCAAATTTTTTACTAGTTTATAATTTTAAGTATGTTAATTTAACATCAAACATTTCATTTAATTCTAAATGATTTTCGATAAATAAATATATAACATTAATCACCTAGTGGAGTAGAACGTGAATATGTTTGGTCCCATTAAAATCGAAGTACGGGTCCCACTAAAACTGGAGCTCAAAGTTGACACAATTCACTAGTTAATTAACCATTTCCAACATATATAACTTCAATTAGCATTACATATGTAAAATCAAGCGTTGTGAGACTGCTCGGTCATGGAAAAATAGAGAGGGGACTGTAGGAGAAATCATTTCAGTGCTAAAAGTAGTTGTTTTTACTTTGTCAAAGTATCAATATTTTAGTTAAGTAGATTTTAATTTTGATTTTAGATGCATTAGTTAAATGGAAGTTGACCTTAAGCGTACGTTATTGTGATTATATCCTTTAAATTCGTCACGTCATTTCTTGGCAACAATCAACATGTTACAAAAAATTATGTCTACTCAACTGTCTTCTTTGAGGTCGTGTTAGCATTTGAGTTGATGAGCTATAACTTTGTATTGAGCTCCGTGGACGATTTCAAAATTGAGTATATCAAGCTTGTGAATACTGACGTTCACTTATATTCTCTATTATCTCTTAAAATCTTTGAGAAATATCACGTGCATGCCAATGTGGGATGTGGAAGAGCGTGCATGGGTTTAGGATCGAACCCAATAGGATAAAAAGAATTACTTTTATCATGAAAAAATTATAATCAAAATAATCTAATCTTTAATGGATTAATATATTTGCTTTTTTGTGCGCGGAGAAGCACATGCTTCATTATTGTAATTAATCAAAATATTTTCAATATTTGATGTCACAAGTGGTTAACATACGCTAACTTATCATAGTTACCACAATGCAATTAAATTTCTACATTTTGAATGTATTTATTAAGATTTGATATTTCATCTTAAAACGTCAACTCCTCAGTTTATATTTTCATCTTCATTCAATGTGAAATATACATCTTAACATATTCTCACAAGATGATAATTCGTTTGGGCAGATCAATCTTGAAATTCATGTGTTTGCTTGAATTTTAATCAAATTGAAATATTTGTTGATGATTAATATGCTCTGATGTTAAGGTTTGAGATTTCATCTTAAAATGTCGACTTTATTAAGAAGAATTAAACTCTTATATGTTGATTTATATTTTTATCTTTGTTCAATGTGAAGTTTATTTCTTAACAATAATAATATCTTGACAACTTTAACGACAATATTTAGTGTCTACTTGACTATCTTTTCCAAGATCGAAAAGTCGAAATGGTGAGATTTTAACTCTAGTACCATGCTAATGTGGTCAAGCTCCACGATGATGAGATCTTGTTCTATTCGATATGGGCTATTCAAAGGGTAATGATGAATATGTGGATAGAGCATCAAATAAGATACGGTGAAACAAGATTTAGAAGAAAAATTACCTGTGCTTCATGTTAAAATCAGAACGATCCAAGTTTCAATATTTAATTTATCAAGTGATTAGCTAGAATAATGTTTTCTACCACCAATGAAGGTGAACATCAGTCTAGCCATTAATGCATATCATAGGTTCAAATAAACTGTTACAAAATAAGCCAATACCAGAATTGCTCTGATACCACTTGTTAGGATTGATACCACTTATTGTAACAACAATCAATGGATTGAGATGTTGAAGTTATATGACAAAATAATAAAGTATGTGATCAAGAACAAAATAATAAAAGAAGACAAGAATA
>CAIGRF010122688.1:7368-25466 GCA_903798235.1 Fraxinus ornus | reverse complement strand
TGTGATCCTGGCCTTACACTGGTAAATTGGATCTCTGAGCTAACAGGCGGTCATCCAATGTGTAATTAAGTTCTTCATTGATTTTGCAGCTGTCACGAGTTGGACTTCTAATAGACACACTCACAAATTTACACTTATTCTTTTGTACATTGGCTATTAGCTCTGATTGTTAATTTCCATCGTATGTATTGCACCTCACATTTGCTAGAAAATGTTGCTATAACTATCATTTGATTAAATCGAGTAATCGACGATACGTTTTATTTCTTTATTTCTATATCATTGTATCAATTCTATGAGACTTGGAAATCACCGTCAATACTTCCCCGACCTTATGTTTAATCATATTGTGATCTTTATTAGGAGTCACTTAGATCACACAATGTTGCACAAAGAAAAATAAAGAAAAAGAAGAAAATAATTGTTCCAAGAATAAGAGGCTTAAGGGGAAATGGTGGGAATTGTACTCACTTTCTCGGATCCTGAAAAATACAGTGCCTTATTTTGCCCCATATATATACCAAATTGCTGAAGCTGGGCCAAAGATAAAGGAAACAAGGAATGATGAAAAGTGGAAAGAATAAAAAGAAAAAGACTTGGCGCGCATAATTGCGCCTAGGCGCGCTTTAGCGGTCAACAATTGTCATTGACCGCTAAATAAGAAGCTAACCTACTTGGCTTGGCGTTTTGGCCAGGCCTCACGCCAAGGCGCGAACAATAGATTGCCCACTTGCGTATTGTTAGAAGGTTCTTGTTCAGGTGCCTGAGACTCAGGATTGCTGGTTGCCCTATATGTGAGTGGCATCACTGACTTTTCCTCTCTTAAATTGGATGGCAATACTTTGCTGAAAACAGATTGTACATCAACAACATCATCAATATTGCTGTATTCATGAGAATCAACGATTTGCAGGCTGCCTGGGTTCAATAACTCACTAGCCCTTTGAGTTGTTGACTGTAAATGGGCATTGTTCTCTAAGGAATCTAAGTTTAATTTATCCTTAGATGCTACTTCCTATCTTTGTGTTCTTTAGTATAGAATGTTACTCTCTTATTCTCTTATTTTGTTTGATTTGTATAGATATGAATATGGGAATTTTTGAAGGCTAAATCAATATGATTAGTTCATTTTTGAATTTTGAGGTAGATATGTATTCTAATAGGCATAACTTTTATTAATGTAATATTTATCTCTCTCTAAGTATTTCTATTATTTTTATTGTAGGAAAGATGCTTGAAGCTTATGCGATAACTCGGAAGTTGTAACATTTTAACTTATTATTTGTTTTATGAGATTTTTTATTTTGGATGATTGTAGCATTTGTATTTTCTTATTTATTGAGTTTTGATTACTGTAATATTTAAATTTATTTTCATGCTTGATGGCTATTTTGATTTTGTTTAGTTTAATTAGTGTGTTTTTAATTTAATTAAATTATCTTGTTTCGATTAAATTTTTTACGATATCATGATTTATGAAAATGACAAACTATCATCAACATGAAGAAAAAAAAATTTAACTTTCTGATTTTATTTCAAGCAAATAAGGATTCATTTGGCAGTTTGAACTTAATCAGAAAAAAAAAAAAAATTGCCCGAACCGTCTTGGGTTGGGCCGGGTCGGTTCCAAAATTGATAAATTCAGGTCGGGTCGAGGTGGGTAAAAATCGGCCACGATCCGACCCGTTGCCCACCCCTAGCCACAGCAAACAGATCAGAAAAAGGAATTCCCGACAAGGAGATTGGCCATGGAAATGGTTTACCGAATGAGAATTTTTTGATGCTTTTCCTATCCAGGTTGAAGGACTAGCCACAACATGAAAAATAAAGAGAATTATCAGCAAGCTAAAACAAAATTTTCTCACACCTTCAGGACTGCGGCCATTACCATCAAATTTGTGCTATTCAGTTTGGGAAAAAGCGGTATACAATGATTACAAAGAATAATCACAAGCAAAATCGAAATCTTGCCTTAAAATTACCTGCTCACGTATTTCTATCCTTCACAAACGCAAAGAACACGGGAAAATATTCAGTCATACAATAAGAAACCCTCTAAATGTTCTATTTGGTGGAGTTCGAACATTTTGCTTTCTCAACAAAAATTCGAAAAGTCTATATGAGTTCATTCTCTTCAACATAAAGGCCCATTTGTAAAGTTTTCAAAACATGCCAATGAAAAAAGTTTGGCCAAGATGGAGCTTCTAGGTGCAGGTAATGGCATTTTCTAGTAGAGAAATGAGGACTAAATCTTATTTGGATGTTGTGCTATAAGCAAAGAAGATTTTAGGGGCTCAGACAACCTACTTGATGAAATGCCCCAATTATTTGAGCTAAACACACGAGTTGGAGCTGGAACTGAACAAGCTGAATTGGAGATGGCACACGAGCTGAATCTGAAGCTAAACCACACTGAGTTGAAGCTGGCACACGAGCTGAAGCTGGAGCTAAACTACCTGCTCACGATTTTGATAATTTGGTTGTTGTATCAGTTAACAGTCAAAGTAGTTAGTTAGTTAATGAATGGTTAGCCAGTTGATGTATGGCCAGCTAGCCTAACTGAATTTTCACACTTGTGTATTATTTATCATCTGATGTAACTATCGATTGAGATTGAGAATGAATAAAACTCAGTTCATTTCATTTCCTTCTTGCTTTCAATATGGTATCAGAGCATAGAGATGGCAATGGGGAGACGAAGGGTTCAGGGCGGGGCACTCTGATGTACATATCGATTGAGATTGAGAATGAATAAAACTCAGTTCATTTCATTTCCTTCTTGCTTTCAATATGGTATCAGAGCATACGGGGAGGCGAGGGGTTCGGGGGCGAGGCGAGGCGGGCCATTTATTTTTTTTATTATTATTTTTTTTCAATTAACTAATTATTTATTTATTTTTTTGTGTAATTTGTATTTAATTATTTTTTTATTCTTCACAGGGCGGGTTCAAGGACGGGGTGGCAATCCTCGCCCTGCCCTGCCAACCTGTCGAGGCGAGTTTTTTTTGCCCCATTCGAGGTGGGGCCCCGTGGGGGTCGGGACGGGGTGAGTTTTTTTGTCATCTCTATCAGAGCAAATATAATTCCGCATGCTCATTCTTCATTCATCTATTCCATCCATTGTTGAATCTTGATCTGAAATCGGTTGGAATCACAGCAATCAGAAGACTCGAGAACATCGGTGAAAAAGTCATCAATTGATGATCCTTCAAGTTCATACTTCCTTCATCACTTTGATACTCCAGGTCTGATATTGATGTCACAGCAGCTCACTGGAGATAACTATGACTCTGGAGCCGTGCTATTACAATTGCATTATTTGTGAAAAATAAACTTGGATTCATTGATGGATCCATAACTTAGCCCGACGGTGTAAATTCTGAACTACTCAACTCATGGATTAGAAATAACAACATTGTTATTTAATGGATTCGAACCCAGTCTCAAAAGAAATCTCTACAAATGTAATACATGTTGTGATAGCTTACGAGATGTGGACTGATTTAAAGGACAAATTCCTGTAGAAGAATGGACCACATATATTTCAGTTAAGAAGAGACTTGATGAATCTGGTTCAAGATCAAGATAGTGAAAGTGAGTATTTCATTAACTCAAAACCATATGGGAGGAACTAGCAATTATCGACCTACCTGCAACGGTGGAAAATGTACATGTGGTGGTGTGAAAGAATTGAATAATCACTATTAGATCGAGTACACTATGTCGTTTCTAATAGGATTGCATGATTCATTTTCACAAATTAGAGGACATATACTACTCATGGATTCCTTACCTCAAATTAACAAAGTGTTTGCATTCATTTCTCAAGAAGAAAACTAGAGGAAAATTGGTAATCTGGTGACATCTGGAAATGATCCAAATGGAGCTGCAGCATTCGCTTTCAAGGCAAATAATGGGAAGGGAATCATTCATCATGGAACATATAACAATACTTCAAGGTTTGGCAATATAGGAGGAGGTGAAAAGGAAGAAAGGCCTTACTGTACTCAATGGACATTCTATTGATAAGTGTTTCAAATTACATGGCTATCCACCGAGCGATAAGTCTAGATCAAGAGATAATTCTATAAGTTATTCTAGTACCAGTTAAGGTAATCAGATTTCTACCAATGCACCAGTTCCCAAAATTGAAAATGGACAATATGATCAACAAGCTGGAGTTGGAAGCTTTGTGCAAAATCTTAAACCCAATCATTACCAGCAATTGATGTCCATGTTGTCCTCTCATCTGGCTTCAAGTTCTGTTGCAGCAAAATCTGATCATCATGACAACAATGCAATATTACATGCTGCAGGTATATGTTATTCAATATCAAAAAATCCTATGATCTCATCCAAGAACATTTGGATAGTGGATTCTAGTGCAGCCAGACATGTATGTTCTGTTGCTTCTGCCTTTATGTCAATGAGGATACTGGATAATTCCACAATCACTCTGCAATATAACACACAAATACCTGTAAAATTATGTGGTGAAGTCAGATTCAATCCTGATCTTATACTTATATCCTATTTGTGCCTCAATTCAAGTTTGACCTGTTATCTATTAGTGCTTTAACACATGGATCTCCTCTCACTGTTCGTTTCTTTCATGATCATTTCATTATCTAGGAAGCCATAACCAAGAAGATTATTGACAAGGGTAATAGGCTACATGACTTGTATGTTCTTCAGACTAAATATATGAGTTCAACTTCTAATGCTGATTTTGTCTCTAATGCACTTGTAAAAAATGTGTCTATCCAAGTTTGGCACAATAGACTAGGTCATCTCTCTTTTAGAAAGTTAGAATGCTTGAAAAATAAACTTTCTCGTGATACTTCAAAATTAAATAAATGTTCTCTATGTTATATCTGCCCTCTTGCCAAACAAGGAAGGCTGTATTTAAAGTTAAACAATCATTTCTCAAGAAATCCCTTTGATCTTATGCATTGTGATATTTGGGAGCCATACCAAGCTACATCATACACATGACACAATTTTTTTTTTTAACATTGGTGGATGATTGCTCAAGATTCACTTGGTTATATTTGTTAAAACAAAAATCAAATTAATTGACCATAAATTATTTCACGGTCATAAATCAAAAAATTTATAGGTCACAAAATTTTGTAAGTCACGACTCAAATTTTTAGATCACATATTATTTATTGATTACAAAATATCTAATTTATTGACCACAATTTTAAATAATTGGCCACATATTATTTATTGAGTTAATTAAATCACTCATCACTAACATTTAGCTCTGATTACTACTTACTCACTAAAAAATAAAAGGTCACGACTGCTCACTCTCTTTTACAAAAGTTACCCATCCAACACCCGATTTTTTCCATTCGTCTATCTGGACAAAAAATTACGCGTGGCGGATGAAAATCCTATGTGTCAACTAACTCTGTTAATTTTGCCACCTGGACAAAATAAAATTCAAGATACATTTTTTTTCTCCTCCTACCCAAATCACATTCAATTTCCTTCTCAATTCTTTCCATTGAGCCCTAACTGTGAATCCATTTCTTCTCCCCCCTACAAATCGATTTCCATAAAAAACAAGAAACAATCTCTCCTTCTACACCAATCTTCTCAAGCAAAAAAGGAATTGAAATCAAAAAAAGTAATCGATTTCTCTTGATACTGTTGCCGTTCCGAATGAATCGATGAAGCATCAGTTTTTATTGGTAGAAGCCTAACAATTGCAGAGACAATATGGTTCAAATACTCTGCCCGGAAGCCCGATTACATTTTGGGTTGTCATAATACACTTTTCTTATTCATCTTCTACACGATCGTCCCATTGCCAAGAGTTTTTAACTTATCTCCTTTTTTTTGTTGGCCCTCTACAAATCTTTTCTTACCTTGTTATTGAGGTATGATTAATTACTATTTAATTTGTCATTTTGTTGTGTTTACACATTGCATGAAGCAAAGATGGAGCTCACCAAATTCCAACATTTTATTTTCTAACAGGTTGGCTGAATAGTCAAAACTTGTAGATCTTCGTTCTTTCACGTTTAGGCAAAAACCATTCTGGTGGTTTCACTGGGGGAGCATCCACTTGAGACCAAAATTTTGTTCCGTTAATAGGATTGATTATATTATCGTAACAGCTCAAATATGTGCTCACTCTATAACACTCATGTACATACATCCAAGGCTCACCTCTTCTATCGAGAATAGAAGCAACTGCATGAGCATAAGGAATCCCCGATAAATCCCATCTCTTACATGCGCATGTCTTGTTCAATCTATCAACAACATATTCTCCAGTCGTACATTTCACATAAGATTGTGTCCCTCCAGACCAATCAACCTCACAACTCTCTGTTAACTCAACGGACAACATTAGCTTCTTTTGCACTTTAGGACATAGAGGCCCTATGACTTTCTTCATCTTGTCTCTCCTTGCTTGTATCTTTCTTCATGAAACTTATATGTAAATCAATCTACATTGTCAGTATAGATTTCTCCCTTTTTTCCAACACTACATTGTTGAAAACTTCGCATAGATTGTTCAGAAGTATGTCACTCTTCACCTTTGTAAGAAAATAAGCCTTGCTCCATTCACTTGGGTGACTTCTCTTTAACCAATTATGTGCTGCATGACTTTCCTTTTCAATCTCACCCATCCAGAACATCCAATCAGCCACTATTGTTGACTTCGCAGCTTTCCATAAATATTCCTTGAGAATCAACCCTTTGAAACCAGCTTTGAAGAAATTGGTATACATGTGTCTAACGCAATACCAATGTTCTGCCTCGGGATACAAATCTTCTATCACATTTTGTAAACCTTTTTTTCTATCTGTCATAAAAGTCCATTCATTGCTATTCAATATTTTCAAATCTTCACCTAAATGTTGTATAAACCACCTCCATGTAGTAGCATTCTCTTTCTCCACTATAGCATATGCTACTGGGTAAATACAATCATTGGCATCTAATGCCACTGCTACAAACATCTGCCCTCCAAATGTCCCTTTCAAAAAACACCCATCCAACCCAAAAAGTTGCCTACAACCAGCCAAAAATCCTATCTTGCAAGTTTCTAAACATATATATATTCCTTGAAACTTAGAAGCATGCATGACAACAATTCATGTAGACCCCGGATTAGTTCTCAAAATTTCAACCGCAAAAGACCTAAGCAACCCAAATTGATGCTCATCAGATCCCTGTATCATTACCTTAGCATATCTTCCATGTCGTAAATTTATTATTGTCAACTTGAGATCGTCCTTTACAACCTTCATAATTATCTTAGACTTCCAATCAGGGTCAACTTTAAACGTTTCTAAATACCTCTTTGCTATATATATTTAGCAGTGCAATGCCTATTGGTTCTATCCCCCGTGCATGTATGTTCAAAGTTTTTAGACTTTATCTGCACACACCTTTTTTTTATTTCCATGATGCCCATATCCTCCATGTAGAGCCTAATTTACAAATGACCTGAGCTCTAAACTCATCATTAGGCCTGAACTTAAAGTTGCACCTGGTTGCTACCCCATGGTTACTAACTGCTTGCCTAAACTCCTCTATATTTTTAAACTGTTTTCCAACCTCCAGCTGAGGATCTAACTTCTCATTCTCTGGATCATAAACTGGGAAATGATAAGTGTTTTCTTCATTGGAAGAATAATCGGTGTGCAAATCCTCTTCACTTGGACAATAGCTATCATCTAATCCCACATCTTCTTCCCCAATAGCCCGAAGTTCAACGACAGGGTCTGCATTCAATCCAACCAAGATATGTTCACTTGTATTATTGTCAAACTGAAAACCATCATCGTTGATATCATCGTCTGAATCATTCAAATGACATTTAATGGGTACCACCGCGTCATCTTCAAATGTATCCTCTGCAAAGTTAAGTATCCTAGCATCGTGAGTACACAACACAAAATCCAATGGCTATAGTATAGAACCAAGCATATGGTAAAAAATCATATGAAAACCCAAAGTCATATAAATGAGGCAAAAAAATTCACGTGAAACCCAAAATCTAATCCTGTCCAAACTCTAAATCATATGAAAGGATGTGGTCCAATAACAAGGTGGTCTACAAATTCATAAACTACATATATAAAAAGGAAGAACTCAGTACTTAAAAGTTTCACTCCATCAAAAAATGTTTAAATTATTTACCTCCTTCTGGTCTTTCTTCTATTGTCTCCATATTTGCTTCTTCATTTGTAAGTCACGCCTATTCCTGCTTCATCGATTCGTTCGGAACAGCAACAGTTTCTCGAAGTAGTATCAAGAGAAATCGATTCCTTTTTTTGCTTGGGGAGATTGGTGTAGAAGGAGAGATTGTTTCTTGTTTTTAATGGAAATCGATTTGTAGGGGGAATAAGAAATGGATTCACAGTTAGGGTTCAATGGAAAGAATTGGGAAGGAAATTGAATGTGATTTGGGTAGGAGGAGAAAAAAAAAAGAACGTATCTTGAATTTTATTTTGTCCAGGTGGCAAAATTAACGGAGTTAGTTGACACGTAGGATTTTCATCCGCCACGCGTAAATTTTTTGTCCAGATAGACTGATGAAAAAAATCGGGTGTTGGATGGGTGACTTTTTGTAAAAGAGAGTGAGCAGTCAGTGACCTTTTATTTTTGAGTGAGCAAGTAGTAACCAGAGCTAAATGTTATTGATGAGTAATTTAATTAACTCATTATTTATTAGTCACAATCAATTAAATAATTTGTGACCACACCACCATTTATGATCATCACCTCAATGCCGCATCGCAAACAGCTACTGTCAAACACCACCACTGCCAAAGCCACTCCCACCACGTCATGAATACCGTCAACACCACTGCCCACTACTAGAGCCACTACCACGCTGCCAACACATAGTACACTGCACCAACCACCATTACACCCAACTACACCACTATCTCAAAAATCACAATCTCAAAATCACCACACCAAGATCACCACCACACCACCGTCTAGCCATCTCAAACGTCGATCTAAAATAATCCTCAACCCCAGCACCACCACCTCACAACCACAAACAACTGTAACAACGTTGCCCAACACCCGTATCATAAAAATGCAACATCTTCATCTCAAATCCCACCACCACCACCTATGACAACTATTGTACTTCCAAACAAAAGGCCACTTGATTAATTGAGTACTGCTACAATGTCTAAGATCTAAGCGTACGCACAGTTCGCCATTGCAGTGGCTCTTAGATCCGAGTGTCGCCATGACAGGCATTTCAGAACGTCACCGTGCAGAATAAAGTAGATAGATTGACAATTGATCGTAGCTAGTTCAGAGCGTCGACACCGATGAAGAAAGAAACCCAGCGATGATGAAGAAAAAAGAAATGGGTCTCTGAAAAGAAATGGCTAGAGAAAGAAGCCTAAAGCCTACTAGAAGTCTAAATTATAGTGAGAGAAAAGATATAAGATATTATTAATACTTCAATTAATAACTGATTTTTTATTAAGTGAACCCTGATTTTTACATGTTTCTCTCAATGACTGAAATTACCATTTAAATGGTAATGAAATTAGTCTTCAACCATCATCATTGAAGAGAATTATCATGCAATACTGCATTAGAAAACATTATGGCAATGTTTTCTCCTATAAATAAGAAAGACTAAGCTATTGACCACAATAACGGAAGCATCATGGTAAATATAGCAGAAAAGAGTCACAAAAGATATATATTTCAGAGTACATAATTGAAAAAGCTTGCTTGCCATCACCTTTGGAAAATATTTAATTCCCATTTAAGTATCTTGGGGCTACACGATTATTCTCTTGCTAATTATAAAGAAACTTTGCCGATTGATTTCTTTGGGTGTTCAAGCAATTTTCCATGTCAAATAATTCTTTTTGAGAATTTCAAGAAGGTAATGGTGATGTGGCTTAATTTAACTGTTTGAAATGAATTATTATCCTATATTGTCCCTATATATTTGGAAATGGCTGGTGACACGCACCATGAATTTAGTAGAATGCTCGCTAGAATCTTTCTTGTTCAAAGGCTCTTTTGATCGTCATTTCTATTATTCGAGGCAAGCTCTATGACCTCGCATGTCTGTTGATAACTTGTAAGACCTTCCATCTTCGAAGGCGAGCACCACCTCATAATTCTCTTATTATTGAAGACGAGCCCTAGTTTGAGGTTTTCTTATTATTGAAGACGAGCCCTAGCTTGGAGATTTTTATTATCAAAGGCAACATTTTGGAGTCCTCGTTCCTTGAATAATGGAAGAGGCAACGTCTTGTAGTCATCATCCTTGAATTAAGTGAAATGCAACATCTTGGATTCCTCGTTCCTTGAATAAAGAAAGAGACGATATTTTGGAGTCCTCATTCCTTGAAAAAAGGAAACGCAAATTTCCAGACGTTTTTGCCTTTGCAGAAAGAGCATTTTCTTACCTATATGCTGAAAAGTGGACCCCAAACCTTGCAAGAAACTGTAAACTCTTCAAAACGACCTCAATGGAAAGAGACCATCAAAAGTTAAGTATATTCCATTTTGTAAAATCGTACATGGGAACTAGTGAATCTCCATCCAGAAAGTAAACCACTAGGCTACAAATGAATTTTCAAAAGAAAAATGAAAACAAATGGAACTATCGAGAAGTAGTGATAAAATACTACAGACGACAAAAAGGCATTGAATACTTTGATACATATTCTCTAGAGACGAGAATAACATCTATTAGGATGATACTTGTAATTTAAGCTCTGCGAAATCTTGAAGTATATCAAATGGATGTTAAAACTGCCTTTGTGAATGAAGATTTAGTGAAAGAAATGTACATGAAACAACCCAAGAGTTTCTAATCACCAGGGTAGGAAAAGAATTTGTAAATTGGTGAAGTCATTGTATGGTTTGAAACAAGCATCCAAATAGTGGTATGAAAAAGTTTGATAATTTCATGATGAAATGTACATTGAAGATTAATGAGTGTGATAAATGTGTTTATGTCAAAGACACCTAAATGGTTACATCATTTTATATCTTTACGTAGATTACATGCTTATTATTGATAGCAATGATAAGATAATTAAATATACTAAAAATATGTTGAATTCAAGATTTAACATGAAAGATATGCACTCATTCTAAGTTAGTCATATGGACTTGTTCTAAGTGAGTCACATTATGTGGACGAAATTTTGGAAAAGTTTAGCAATGGTGATACGGCATGGCTAGAACACTTATAGATACAAGTCAACATCTATCTAAAAACAAAGGTGAGAGTGTATTTCAAGAGGATACTCTTGAATTATTGGAAGTCTAATATACTCGATGAGTTGTACCTGAACTACACATAGCATACACAATTAGTAAACTGAGTAGATACACGAGTAATCTTGGAACTGACAACTGAAAATAAATAGTAAGAGTACTAAGGTACTTAAGATATACTCGTAGCTATAGACTACATTATATCAGATATTCGACAGTCTTGAATGATAAAGTGATGCTATATCTAATATAAAATACTCAAAGTCTACAAGTGGCTTTGTTTTCACATTGGGAGGTACAACTATATCAAGAAAATCTTTTAAACATACAGCTGTAGCCAGATCTACTATGGAATTTGAGTTTATAGCTCTAGACAAATGTAGTGAAGAGGCTGAATGGTTGTGCAACTTTTTAAAGGATATTTCGAGATGGTCAAAACCTATATAAGAAACTTGCCTACATTGTGATAGTCAATCAGCGATTGGAAGGGCACTTAGTAACATGTACAATGGTAAGTCTATACATGTACATCGTAGATATAATATCATAAGACAACTACTCTCAATTTGAGTTATCTATATTGATTATGTAAGGTCAAAGGATAATATTGCATATCCGTTAACCAAAGTGTCAAATAGAAAGTTAGTTGGAAAGTCATCTAAAGGAATATGAGTTAATATAAAGGAAACCCAACGTAGTTGACCAGAGATCTTAAGATCTAAATTCAAAGGGATAACCTAATTGTGAAGACTTCATCGAATCACTATAGGGAGATATTATCTCTTGTCCATTCATATAATTTAACAGTGATGCCCATTAGGTTTTATTGTAATTGGCAAGTCAGTGAACAAAAAATACTGAAATTAATATGATGTAAAAGTCAAGGAGTAAGTTACAATTTAAATAAATTGAGTTGTATAGGTTCTAGGATTCGAGTATAAAAAGAGGAGAAAAACTGCGCAGCAATTTTGCTAGCTTATTGTCATGTCTTCGCTCGAGCGGCAGAAATAGAAACTTCATCGCTTGCCTACAGCCTTTTTCTTGCTCGAGTGACAACATGTCGCTCGCCTATCACTAAGCCCTCGTTCAAGCGACAGTGTTATCCGAGAAAAAATATTTCGCATTTTTAAGGTTTTTTATCAGGCCCATACAACCCTAAACCTATAGTATAAATACTGGCACACCTCCAAACGAATTCACAGAAGTTGAACATTGTGAAAAACTTCATATTACTTCCTTCAAGGCATTCAACTTAGTCTTGATTTCTTCATTGCATTGCAATCTGATTTTCATACTTGATTCTTTCCTTGCATTGAGAAATATCATCATCTCTTAAACTAAAAACCAAACAATTACTTCCTAAACACCTGTCAGAATTTTAAAGATCAGGGGAAGGTGACTGGAGTTCTAGTTGCTAAAGAACTCGGAGTTCTTCGTTGATCCATAAGAGGTAGACTAAGTCATAAAGCTGGCAGTTGGTACAGAAGCACGCAATACATGAGAGTTTTGAAAATTACAACCGAGAGTTGGTGTAGGGGCACACAATTCAGGAGGGTTGAGAAAATTATGGTCAGAGGTCAGAAAGTACTAGTGGCAGTCGTGCGTGATGGACTGTAAGTTTAAATTCGTTTAAAGTGGATTGTTACTGGCTTGGGCCTGGAGTTTTTACTTAGTTGAGGGTTTCTCTGTTATCATTTATTGTGTTATTTACTGTTTTTATATAACTGCTGCAGTTCAACATAGAAAAACTGAATTGATTGATTAACCATCTAGAAATAATTAAAAGTGACTTGATGCTTTTTAATTATTAGTTTTAATTTCGCATAATCACCTATTCACCCCCCTTTAGGTGTAATCTAGGTCGAACTATGTAATTTCAATTGGTATCAGAGCCACATTTCGATTCCTGGCACATAATAATGAAAGTCCAAGATTGACTAACCAAGATAGGGGTGAATTGGTTTTTGAAATTTTTTCGACACTAAACTCTCAAAACTATTCAACACACAAGATATAATTTCAAAATGAGATACAACAAGTAAATATGTACATATGTTATCTAGATTCAAGTATGGATATTGTACAATATAAATAGAAATTTAAAGAAAAGTACAATAATGTAAAGATAACAAACCGATTTAATGGGGTTCGATACACGAAGTGTTCTACGTCCCTATTACCAAGCTCTCCGTCACGAGCAATGCCAATTTGCACTAAAGTAAATGGTAACTTATAAACAAGGAGTACTGATCCTTTTACAACGTTGAGCTTTCCGGGACCTCAACACGACCCACACTATTGAGCTTTACGGGACCTCAATATGACCCACACGGTGACTT
Organism: Fraxinus ornus; assembly: GCA_903798235.1. Taxonomy (NCBI): domain Eukaryota; kingdom Viridiplantae; phylum Streptophyta; class Magnoliopsida; order Lamiales; family Oleaceae; genus Fraxinus; species Fraxinus ornus. The sequence goes on along the minus strand of CAIGRF010122688.1, from coordinate 11,880 downwards.
ACAACAAGGCGCACCAATCCTTATACAATGTTGATCTTTACGGGACTTCAACACGATCCAATATCAAGAGAGGAAGAATGGTACACCTAGTAAATTTTTGAAAGACAAGCGTGATAAGTCAAATTCTAGGAGTTCCAAAAAAAAATCTCATTTGGTTAGATGTCATGAGTGTCAGGGTTTTGGTTACTATAGAAATGAATGTCCGAGCTTTAAGAAAAACTTAAATAAAGGAAGGGGTAAAGTATTGGCAGCATCTCTGACTGATGATGAATCCAACTCAAATGTTCAGAGTGATACCTCTAGCAATAAGGATGAAAAGAACTTTATGGCATTAACGTCTGTAGTTAAGAATGAATCTCACAAGGATAGTAAGAAGGTAGAAAATAAAGAACATAGTGAGAATTATGAAAAAGACTAAGGATGAGACAGACATTCATGAGGGATACCAATAGTTATATTATGAGAGTCTTAAATGTGTTGAAAAAGGTTAATAAATTGAGATTGTGAGAGAAAAACTCATAGCCGATCTTCAAGATTCTACCAAAAATCTAAGTGAGTTGAGACTTGTAAATGAAAACCTAGAAGCTAAAAATTAAAACCTTAACAAGCAAACTAGAAACATTTGAGACTCACCTTCATTCATTCTTAAATGGTTCTCAAAAGCTTGACAATCTGTTGGGGATGAACAAACCATTTGGGAATAGACAAGGTTTGGGATATGTTCAAACCGATAACAAAATTGCTAGTACATCCAAGACAACGTTTGTCCCTACCACTAACAAACTTAAGAATGTTACTACTCCTGAACCCAAGGGCCAGAGCGTCTTAGGATCTAGGTCTACTAGACAACGTAGGACTAATCGACCTATACATCACTATCAACCATCACGTAGTTTTGAACTTAGGTTTATTCCTACTTGTCACAATTGTCGTGCACTGGGTGTCATAAACTTGCTACTAAAAGTAGAAGTCAGGAGATCTCGAGCAAGGTTTACTTTCTCTCCAATCAGGTTAGCCACTTAATTGAGATGATGACATAATTGACTAGGATTACATCTACTTCTAAGAAGGTTTGGATTATGAAAAATGATCTTCCTAGGTCTATTGAACAATTGAATTGTTATGTTGCCCACGTTGCACTTAAAGCTCAGAATAACTCTATGTGGAATCTCAATAGTGCTTGTTCTAGACATATGTGTGGTAATTAAAAGCTTGTTCTCTACTCTTGATGGTTTGAATGACGGTATAGTTACTTTTGGAGACGGGGCTACTGCGCCTATCCTAAGAATGTACCGTTAACATATGTGGATTACCTGCTATCTCAAATGAACTTTATGTAAAACGTTTAAAGTTCAACTTGTTAAGTATTAGTCAAATATGTGACGTTGATTTTGAGGTTAATTTTGTCTAGAAAAGGTTTACTGTGTATGATTCTATTGGTAATGTTGTCCTCGAAGGTGTAAGAACTTTTGACAATTGTTATGGATTTGTTATGGAATTCTTCCTAATTCCAACTATACGTGTAGCAATGCCAAGATTGATGTGACTGAACTGTGGCATCAACGTCTTGGTCATATGAACTATAAGAGTTTGTCTAAGCAAGCTAAGAATAAACTTATTAATGGTTTACCTAAACTTGAAAAAATTGAAAACACTCTATGTGGACTGTGTCAACAAGGTAAACAGTTTAGAGTAAATCATAAACCAATTTCTAAAATCTTGACAAACAAGTCTCTATAATTACTCCATATGGACTTAATGGGACCATCTAGGACCGAGAGTCTTCGTTGTAAACACTATATTTTGGTTGTGTTATTTCTCTCAATATATATGGATTGAGCTGTTGAGAGACAAATCTGAGGTATTCGTAGTGATCATGGGAAAGAGTTTGAAAACTCTAATCTTGAGAACTTCTACCTGGAAGAGGGAATCTAGCATGAGTTTTCCTCGTCGATCACTCCACAACAAAATGGAGTAGTTGAGAGGAAAAATCGTGTGCTTCAAGAAATGGCTAAATCCATGCTTCATGGTAAGGGACTTATTCAATTTTGGTGTGAAACCATCAACAGTGCGTGTCACATAGTGAACATGGTTTATATTAGACCTAAAACTGATAAGACACCGTATAGGACCTGGAAGGGTAAAAGGCCTACTGTCAAATACTTTCATGTTTTTTGTCAGAAAGTGCTATATTCTAAGAGATAGAAAGAATTTGGGCAAGTTTGACTCCAAGAGTGATGAAGGAATTTTTCTAAGATAATCTAGGAATAACTGAGCCTATGGAGTATACAATTCTCGTACACGAGTTATGATAGAGTCCAGCAATGTCATGGTAGATGATGCTTGTAGTGAGGGAGAGATTGGATGAGATTGGGAAGAGTTAGATCACTCGAGTGTAGATCCGATCACGATAATTGAACCTAAAGAAACTTCAATTCCCGATCCATTATACGCTTCTAAAGGCCTAGATACATCCAATAAGGAGTCCTCGCCTAATGACAAGACTAAACCTCCTAATGAACCTTCATCTAGAGTTAAGACTAATCATCCTAAGGTAAATATTATTGAGGATTTAGATAGGGATGAGATTTCATAAGAGGGTTTTAAACAATCTGACATTTACTAGTTATATGTCTATATTGAGCCTAAGAAAGTCGAAGATGCCCCTTAGTGATGAATGTTGGGTAAATAAGGCTAAATCAGCTTGTCAGAAACTATGTATGGTATTTAGTCCCAGTCCCGATGATTGTAATGTTATAGATACTAAGTGGGTATTTAAGAATAAAATTGATGATCAAGGTACCATAACTAATAATAAGGCTGTATTAGTTGCCCAAGGATATACTCAGGTTGAAAGAGTTGACTTTGATGAGACTTTTGCCCCGGTAGCTCGACTTTAATCCATTAGAATTCTTTTGGCTGTTGCTTGCACTTTATGATTCAAATTATATCAAATGGAAGTCAAGAGTGCCTTCTTGAATGGAATACTTCAAGAGGAAGCTTATGTTAAACAACCCAAAGGATTTATTGACCCTAAGTTTTCGTATTATGTCTATAAATTGAATAGAGCTTTATATGGTCTTAAACAAACTCCTATAGCTTGGTATGATAGACTAACTGCTACTAACTGCATATCTCGTGGAACAAGATTTTTCGAGATGTGGTACAGATAGAACTTTACTCATTAGACACATTGAGGAAACCATCATCATAGCTCAGATTTATGTTGATGACATCATTTTTGTTCTCCTATTGATTCTCTTGCTCATGAATTCACTGAATGCATGAAGCGAGAATTTGAGATGAGTATGGTTGGATAATTAAATTATTTTCTTAGTTTTCAAGTAAAACAAACTGATGATGGGTTATTCATATCTCAATCAAAGTATGCAAAATACCTTGTCAAACATTTTGAACTAGACAGCAAGAAACACACTAGAACCCCCATTAGCACTAATGTCAAGTTAGGTCATGATCCTACAGGTAAGAGTGTTGATCAGACACTATACAGGGGTATGATAGGTAGTTTACTTTATCTAACTACAAGTAGACTTGACATAGCCTTTAGTGTTGGGATATGTGCGTGATTTTAGGCTGATCCTAAGGAATCCAACCTGAACGTTGTGAGACGTATCATTAGATATGTTAATAGAACCGTAGATTATGGAATTATGTATTCTCGGGATTCTAATCTTGACCTTATTTGCTATTCCGATGCCGATTAAGTTGGAAATGCTGATGATCGAAAAAGTACTTCCGGAGGATTTTTATGTTGGTACTAATCTCGTAGCGTGGATAAGTAAAAAATAAAATTCTATTTCATTGTCCATCGAAGAGGCCGAATAAATAGCTGTAGGAAGTTACTCCACTCAATAGCTATGGGTGAAGCATATGTTGAGTGATTATGAAGTTGACAGAGTACTGCCATCAATACTTTCGAAAATCCTGTTCAACACTCTTGAATCAAACTATTGATATACATCACTTTATTCGAGAGCTTGTAGAGAACCGTGTTGTAGCTCTTGAATACATCTCTACAGAAAACCAATTAGCTGATCTATTTACAATACCATTAGATGGTTTGTGGTTTGAATCTCTTAGGAAAGCCATTGGTATCTGTATATCGCTTTTATTAGGTACTTAGTTGTATGCATGTACTGCTCATGGGATTCATTCATTCATGCATGCATGCATAGCACTTTCTTTATATTTGTTGTATTTTATTTAAATAAAAAATATATATATTTGCCTCTGGACATTTTATGGTGTACATAAATTTGCTCTTGTGATCGAGTATGCATTCATTTGATATGTACCGTAGTTTCCATTACTTTGGTTAGGCACCCCATGTAAACGCACTATTTTCTTAAAGAATAAATCAGCAATGTTAGTGGCATTATCGGTCTTATGACATGCTATGAAATGTGCGATCTTAATGAATTTATCTACCACCATAAATATTGAATCCCGTCCCTTCTTAGTCCTAGGTAAACCCAAAACAAAATTCATTGA
>CAIGRF010122630.1:5028-23649 GCA_903798235.1 Fraxinus ornus | reverse complement strand
TATAAATTTCGTGATTTGTGACCGGTGAACAAATTGTGACTTTTAAAATTTTAATTTGTGACCGATGAACGAACTGTGTGATCTATAAATTTTTTTAATTATGACCTTAAAATTTTTGAAATTGCATAGATCTGTGACCGGGCTGATTTTTGAAATTTAAAATCTCTAGCCTTAATTTTGAAATGATGATACTTAAAAACCTGATTTATGTATTGTTCCCATCAAAATATACTAAAAATTGAAGCCCAATAACTAATCAAAATACACTAAAATGGAGGCCAATAAAAACTCAATTATACTAAATAACGAGGGAGGCCCAATACCAAATCAATTACCTAACTAGGGGTGGGCAAAACCCAAAACAACCCGAGCAAACCGCTCGACCCCACCCAAATCGACCGGTTCGGGTCGATTTTTTGGGTTATTTGGGTGGGTTTCGGGTTTTGGTTTGGGGGGCCGGGTCGGGTTGCGGGTTAACACCCTAAACCTGACCCGACAACAGTATAAAAAAAAGGGGGGGGACGACGTTAACAAAACCTAAAAGCCTAAACCAAATCTCAGACTCCTCATTCCATCTCTCCAAGTCCAACCTTCACCCTTCTAATTCCTCTCTAATCTCCATAGTCCAGACTCTTCTACGCTGAATCGATCCCAAATTCTTCTTCAACACCAACAAGGTAGCAACACATCTACATTGAATTGAACCCAACACCACGATTTGGAGTTTTTTTCATAGGAAATGAATAGCTTCTCTTTTGATTTTAATATGCTCGAAACGTAAATAAGTTAATATTCTTTTTGGTATCTTGTTTATTATGCAACTTTTTATTCTCAATATATATAAATATTTTTATATGTGATGTAAATCTCAGATTACTTTGTCTGGGATTCCGGTAAAAAGGATTTGATTTATTTGGTTGTCCATTGGCTTCAAGTCTCATCTGGGATTAAAAGAAACAAGGCAAGCCGACACGATGTCTCTGAATTTTCCCCCTTTTTAGGGTTTCTACTTGATGGGTGTTGTACGTAGCTTTAGTTCAGATTTTGAAAAACTATTGATTTATGCTTTGTTGTGTTTTTATTGGTAGTTCTGATTTGCTAGTTTTGCATTTGTTTTTGAATAGTTTGGTATACGTTGTGTTTTTTTGGTTTATGCTTCAACTTGTTTCCAGAAAAACAATGTTATTGAAAGTGACAGACATGTGCAAAGGAAAGTCCGCCATATTCTGTAGCTCAATTATTGATAATTCTTACTGAGTTTCCACTTATTTTAATAAGAGATTAGGAACTTGTTGATTAAGATTAATATATTGATTAATTGAATTTACCATAGAACCCATGTATCTAAATTTTGATTATTTTGTTTTTCAGATTCAAGTTTTGAAACAGTGATGTCCCTAGTGTGCCTTTTGCTGTTATTTGAAGCTACTGGTTTTGAACAATCACTTCTTATAGTTGCTGGTGTTTTAATATGTTAGATAAAATAGTTACTGGTGTTTCATTCTTGGCATTATTTGAAGCTGCAGATGTTTTAATGTTAGATTAAATAGAAATGAACAAAACAAATAACAAATTTTGTCCTGTATCTCTTTTTATATTCTTCTAAAGTTTTATAGTCATGGGGATCAATGTGACTTGTTTACCTGTGTTCTTTCATAGTGATAATTTGCTATTGTGGTTTGTTTTAACTTTTAATGAAATGTGTAATCACTTTTGTTTAATTATTTTTGATGAATATTTGATGGATTGTACTATTTTATTTTTCAAGTTTATTGACATTGGATGACTATATTTATGTTATTTTACATCAAAGAATTGGTTGATTTTAATTTTTGTGCAATAAGTTTATCTCAAACCGACCAACCCAACTCAACCCGATCGACACATAATTGGGTTGGGTTGGGTTGGGTTGGGTTTCAACATTTACATGGGTTGGGTTGGGTTGGATTTCGAACAAACCGACAATGTTAGGTTGGGGCAAAAATCGACCCAACCCAATCCACGCCCACGCCCACGCCCACGCCCACCCCTATACCTAACCAATACACGACTCGTCTTTACAACTCCTTCCACGGGCTAAAATAGAGGTGGTACCGATTTTATAGATCGTGAGTCGGCGACGGTGGCTGCTCCGCTGTTGTATCTGGCGGCAGGTGTGTGCGGCGGCGACGGCGGTTCATGTAATTTGCGGTGCATGGGTTGGGGCGGTAGAGGTTTCCAGGATGCATACGGCTATGAGTTTATGTATGTCGGATTGTGGGTGTTGGCGGTGCAATGAAAGCGATTTGGTCGGTGATTGCTGGGAATTATGATGTTCGCATTAGAAACACTAGATGAAATCTATTATATTATATGTATGGTGATTTTTTTGTTTATTTAAATCTATATGATTTTGATTGTACGTAAACAAAGATGATGAGATGCGTTTATATTCTTTTCAGTGTGAGATATGAATCGAAAAAAAGATTGATGTATAAATATGTAAAATGTCAACGATCACCTGTATTCTCTTGGTTGCTGCCGCTGTTAGAAGCCACCGAAACAGGGTATTCATTAATTTCGACTTCATATGCCAATTTCGATGTTATATTTTGATAACTTTAGTATAGTCGTTATTTGTGTGGTTTGTAGTATGGAAGTCTTCTCCATGCTGGAATGCTGGCTTCCTCTAGGGCATAAGTATCTATTTCTCTATATTACTTTATTGTAGCATCATTAAATCATGGATTCTGTCTTGCAATTATTTTGAAAGTGTAGGAAAAAATGAAAGTGGAAGAAAAATACTGGATGCAATATATTATTTAGATTTTGAAATATTAAAGCATTATTTGAAAAGTATTTGACACCTCAATGTTTAATAGATAAAAGCAAAAGTTGAAACTTCTACATCATTGTAAAATGAAATTCTGCTACACATTTCTTAGTTTTTTTTAATAAAGTACGCTAGAAATCAAGACAAGTAAAGTGTCATTTTCAAAAACTCAATAATAGTCGCCGACGTTTATACCAAAGGTAAAACAGATCAGTGTTTGTTGCTCATGTGCTTTTTTTCTCTTTACTATAAAAGAGAGGGTGTCCCTTTCTTTTTATCTCCTACTCTCTCTTATGAGAGCCACTTTGCCCATTACTATTCATTCATGTCACACTCGTTTTCACACTTGGTGGAGTTCTACTGTAGCTTATCTGATTCATCCATACAAGATAATAAAGTCAAAGTATGGGCCCCACGTGTTGAACATGAGGCTTCAAAATTTACATACAACCATACAAATGTCATAAGTTTTATCAATACAAGATAATTATTTCAAATAATGGGCCCTACGTGTTGAAAATGAGACTTCAAAATTTGCAAATATGTAATAGGGCCAAACGAATCTTGCTTTCCCTACAAAAAAATCTCTCTCTTCCCAAAAAAAATCAAAGGCGGTTTCTCTTTATCTCAACGAAAACCTCAAAATCTCTTCGCTAAAAATCCTAAAATAACAACTTCATGTCTCCACGATTGAAACAAATTGCAAGAAGAATTGGAAATCTGCTATTCTTTTATTTTATTTTTTTGGAAGGAAAAGATAGATGTCTGCTGGCCTTTGGAAATCATATACACAAATTTTTTAACTTCGAACGTATCTTTGGATGTTTTGTTCCTGTGTTGGTATTTTTGGGTAGGTTTTCTGGGTCGATTATTGAATAGCTGGAGAAGTCAGTATTTATGATTTTCACTATCAATTTTGGGAGGTGAATATTTATTAACTTAGGAGTCATGTTTATTGTTGTGGTAGAATTTTTTTTATTTTCACTCTGTGTGTTAAATGACTTTATATTTTTGTTTTGTTTCATTGGGTACGGATACTAAATTTAGAGGGTTTGAGATTACGTGCAAAAGTATGGACTACTTTATATAATTTATTATGTGAGAAAATTTATAATTTTTAGCCAATAAATATTATTTTGGTTCGCAATTAAAATGCATTCGATTGATTTGTTGTTGTATTTGTGGTTAGTTTAGTATTAGGTACGAGCATTTTATCGTTCTTATGGATTCTTCGGAAGCATCTACAAATCAAATGTCTGGTTCTCATAACCTTGAAAGTATTCGTGAAAGCGCAAGTGAATCGTACAATGCGTTCATTCGTCAACAACAAAATCGAAGACAGACAGATAGGAGGAATCAAATTCAAACTGTGCTCATTGATCGTCGTAAAAGAATAAATGATTCTAAGGTATCTAAAAATCATCATTTGATGATTTAAAAACTTTAAATGGGGTAACTTATGCTACATATCGAGAAGTAGCACTTCTACATGGTTTTATAAGAGGAGACAATCCGAAGCTATTGTGTATGAAATGCCTGGTTCTTTAAGACGTCTTTTTGTTACACTTCTTACGCTTTGCAATCCTGATCATCCAAAGTTATTGTGGGATAAATTTAAAACCTATATGATTGACGATTATGTACATCAAAATATATCTGTTCAAGTTGTTGAAGTACAAGCTTTGGAAGACATTAGTTCGATTTTAGAACCCCTAGGTAAAAGCATCAATGATTTTGGAATAGTGACATTTTCTGTAAATATAGATGAGGATGATAGATTGACCTGAATGGTTGCAGAGGAAACAATGAATTTGGATATTGAAGGAGGCCTTGCTTGTGCAGCAATGTTAAATAAAGAACAACAAATTGCATATGATACAATTATGGAAAAAGTAAAAACTGAATCAAGTGGTTCTTTCTTCATTGATGGTCAGGGGAGACATGCAAGACTTTTCTATATAAAGCACTATTAACTGGTGTAAGGTCTCAAAATTTAATTGCTTTGGCAACAACGTCCTCTGGAGTATCTGCATATCTTTTACCTGGAGGTCGAACAACTCATTCGAGATTCAAAATTCCTTTGGAAACAGTTGGTGAAGTTAATTGCTTCGTTAGCAAGCAATCGGCCTTAGGATCTTTGTTAAAAATGTGTAGGTTAATAATTTGGGATGAAGCACCTATGGTAAATCGTCGTACTGTTGAAGCTGTAGACAAAATGCTTAAAGACGTTACTGATAGTAACTTGCCTTTTGGTGGGAAAGTAGTAGTTCTCGAAGGAGATTTCGACAGGTTCTACCGGTAGTACCAAGGGGGAAAAAAGAAGATATAATGAAGGCTAGCTTAGTTTTCTCAAACCTATGGCCTTTGTTTACATAGTTAACTTTAGTTGAGAATATGAGAGCAAAATTAGATCTTGCATTTTGTGATTACTTACTTAGAATTGGAGATGGAACAAAAGAAGAACATATTTATAATTGCATTCAACTTCCAAACAATATAATTTTGCCATTTCAGGATGGAACAACATCTCTTAAAAATTTGATACGTCATGTTTTTCCAAATATAGAAGTATATGCTGATAATTTACATGACATGGTAAACAGAGTTATTCTTACGCCTACAAATGAATATGTTGACTATATTAACAAAATTTTGCTCAACCAAATTCCTGGTGACATTTTCACATACTATAGTTTTGATGAAGCAATTAACATATCAGAACAAAGCTTACAGGAAGATTTTTTGAATAGTTTGACACCAAATGGTATTCCACCGCATGAATTGAAACTTAAGGTAAATTGTCCAGTAATGCTATTGTGGAATATCAGTCCTTCTGAAGGTTTATGCAACGAGAATTGCCTTACTTGTCGAAAATTTGAGAAAAACGTAATTATGGCTGAAATCACAACTGGTGAATATCGTGGCAAATATGTATTCTTACCAAGGTTCCCTTTTATACCTCTTTGTAATGATCGAAATTCAATTCAATCTAAGAGGACTCAATTTCCAATTAGGCTTTGCTATGCAATGACAATAAATAAAGCACAAGGTAAAACCTTAGATTTTGTTGGTTTATATCTTCCAGAACCAATCTTCTGTCATGGACAACTATATGTGGCATTATCGAGAGCAAAAACAAGTACATCCTTGAAAGTCTTACTCAAACCATCAAACACAGACAACTTACACACCACATGTACTAAGAATGTTGTGTACAAGGAAATTCTTTCATTTATACATCGATAGAACTACAATCTTTTCATAGGTATATATTTCCTTATCTTTGTAAGTAACTTATAATTAAAGTTGTGTTCCATATTGAATTCCATATCTAGCAATTTCCATTCAATTGCTTATATATTTCGTTACTATATTTCCATTTACACTTTGGCATAGTGACTATGAAATTGTACTTTTAAAGTCAAAGAGGGGTAACTTTGAACATACATATGCTCATGATATATTTACAGCGGTTGCCATAAATTATCTCCTCCTCCTAGTGCATATATGTTCATATCAGTTTTACTAAATGTTAATGTTAAGAATTGTACATCTAATATGTGATTCTTATAATGATGAACCGGTGCAAAATTTTATTTCAAAACTGAACACGAGTCGAAGTGGAACTAGTGATATTGTTGTGGCTACAATTTTGGTGACAGGCTACCAGAGGGAAACTGAATACATGATTGCAGTTTATACTTTGTCTCTTGGTAATGATCTAGACATTATATATCTTTATTATAATTTTGTTCTTTTTTTTACAATAAAAATGATAGTTTCATCCCTCATTGATTCATTACTCATTTTTGTCACTTTAGTTTTCACAATTGACCTCTTCCCAATTGGTTTGTTAATAGTTTCCTTTTCATTTTTTGTGTCTGTTAACTTTCCACTCTTTCTTTGTGTAAAACGAACTTCATCGGGAAAGTTCCATATTGTTTTGGTGATATTATTTCATATTTGTTCTTTTCTTTTTAGTTCAACCAGCCTTGTGAATCAGAAGATTATTGAAGATTTCTATCTACAATGATTTGGTATTGTTAATGTTTCAAGGTTTTTAGTTTGGATTTTTTATTTGTGAATTTGGCTCAAAGGATCAAATCCAAGTACAAAATATACTTTCATTTTTGTTTTCCTTGCGACTTCCATTTTTTTTTTTTTTTCAATTTCAAGATTACACTAATCTCATGGGAGTGTTAATGTGCATTTGTTCAAATATTTAGCTTCATTATAGGCTACTGAGTGTTAAAACCTCAGTTTATTTTATGGGTTCATATAAATCTTCTTCTTTGAGCTGTGACAAACCTCATATTTTTGTTTGCCGGGCAACACATACAGTATTGAGAAGCTACAAAATATGTTTTAAGAGATGGCTCGAGGATTTGAGATTACTCAATGCAAGTCAATCTATGTATGGGTGACATTCATGTTCTGCACACATTTTTGTAGTTATGGGACTGCACTAGGAAGTTTATCGAAAGCAAGCCTACGTCAATTTACCTTTGAAATGTATGGGAGAGCTAATGATGTAGTTTCTTCAATGTGAATATTTCATGATTTAGTAATGAAATATATCTCATCAACAATGTTTATTTAGTTTTTATACTATTCTTCATAGTTGTCTTCAAGCAATGCAAAAATGACTCTTCGTCCGTAAAAATGAAATTTGTTTTGTAGTTTTAGAACTGGAAAATTATCTTCATTGCATGTTTTAGTATTGTTTGGGTGGGGGAATGTGGGATAACTTTATATTTGCCTTCTGTAATTTGAGTTGGTTCGCTGAGTTTATAACAAATCAAAATGTTTATAAAAAAAAGAAAAAGAAGAAACAAGAATAGGAAAAACTGTTGAATGTAGAGGAAGAATTGATAGTAAACATGAAGTTTGCCAACAAAGAAACACTTCTTCAATAGAAAACTCGAAAATTTCAACAAAAAATACACAAATAAAAGTTAGGAACAAAATGAGAAATTATTCATATAAACAAGTAATAAAAATCAAAACAGATAAATATTAGCTCAACGGTGAATATGTTAATAAGAAGGATGACAATAGTAGAACGACATTAAAACACACAAGGACAACAGGAACAACACAGTGGTTGCGGTCAATGGGGGCAGCATTCTTATGAGTTCGGGACAACGCCCCAAACAGTGATTAACCTGACCGGTCAGGTTGAGGGGGTAGCACCCCTCGTGGGGTCCGAAGGCAACGCCTCAGGCGGTGACCGAAAATCGTGGCAAAAAAAATGTTATTGATGAAATCTTACCATTTACAACACTCTCCCTCGTGGCAAAAAAATAAATGAAATTCAATATTTGGCAAAAAAAAAGAAAGAAGTAATTCAGTAATAATTTCGAAAATCGCAACACGTGGTACAAAGTGTTATTGATGAAATATAGACATCTTATTACAATATAGTTAACAATTAGGCTAATGAAAGAATATGTGTTATATATGTTAATGTATATATAAAAAAAAAAAAGTGACATCGTGAGAGTCATTTTAGATTAACATAAAATATAAGCAAAAAAATTAAAACTTCTTATCATTAATAATTACCATCTTCAAAAAGAAAAAAAAACTCCATTCACCACTCTCCAGATGTCACGGAGACATGGCACCATAGATTTTCAATACTTTTACAACATATATTTATTGTAAATTGATATATTACTTATTACTTGGATAAAAAATTAAAGTATTAGGTAAGTAAATTTTATTTGATGTAAGAAAGATAGATGTGTGACTAAATGGTAATATGTAAAAGAAAAATTAAAGTTTAGCATTTTCAATATGACAAATTAAAATTTGTATTGTAATTAAAATTTTGTTGAAAATTTAAGAAATTTAATGTATTGTAGTTGTAACTTTTGTATGTAAATTATGAATATTATTTAATGTTTTTTAGAATTTGTTTAAAGAAAAAAAAATTGTTCGCGCGATAGGAAAATATGTGAAAAGAATTTTAAATGAAAAAAATTATTTCAATATGAGTTTTTAGATGATTTTGATATTTTATTAAGGTTCATTTAAAAAAAAAAAAAAAGAAATTCTCTGTGCGCGGACGGAGACGTCTCTATGCGCGCAAGGAGACACGGTGTGTCCCCGTGCGCGCACAGGGACGCAGATTTTTTTTAATACAACTTAAAAATGAAATATTTTTTTTCTACCTTAATAAATGGTGATTGATTTGAGCCTTGGTTTTAGGGGTGTTTTTAATATTTGCCCCTTCGGTAAGGATTAAAATTGAAAAATTAGTCGTTATTGTTGATTTTTATAAAATTGAAAAATTAGTCGTTATTGTTGATTTTTATTAGACGAGTGAGACCGAATAACGACGATATTTTCAATTTTAATTGAATTTTAATCCGAACCAAACTGGGCTGTAGGCCCATGAAATCAGTGAGTAAGCCGGGCTTCGTCATCTCATTTTGATCAAAACCCTTCCCCCCACCCCCGGGTAAGCATTTGGACGACAGTTGACATTGAGGATCGACGTTTTGGAAAATCATGAGTTTCAGGCTCCGTGCACCACGGAGAGTTCACTCCCTGGTGCACGTTGTTGACAAACTGCTCGCCGTAGCTCCGGTGGTGAGTTTTTCGTTTTCTTTCTTCATTTTCCGTCAATATATCAAGATATTTTCAGATCTAAATGTTTTATTTAGGTTTTACTCGTTTTACCTGTTTTTGTTTTATTTCGAAGATACTGCAAATTGTTTCTTTTTCATTTTGTCTGACTGAATATGGACAAATATTACTTTCAGCTGATGCCTATATGCCCAGGTTTTTTCTCACTTCCTTGATTGGGGAAAAACCGGGTCCAGGGTTTTGAATGATTTTGCTTGGCATAGAATTTAATCGATCCTCGCTATGAACTGCTAATGCTATGGATTTTTGTCAGATTCAGATTAATGTGCATCAAAGTCTTATTTTTCAGGGATGCTGCAAATTTGATTATTTTAAGAGCTAAAGGCCCAATCTGGATATTGATCATTTTGTATTTGTATGAGTAGACTTTCACGAGATATCTTTGTCATTGTTTTATAACTGATTCACTTTATGAACAAGACTTGGGAGTTTACTATTACTTTTAAGTTGTCATGTTATTGTTTATTTTTTTCTCTTGTTGCTGTGCCATCAGCGTTATGGAAGATTGTGATTCAGTTGTCACAATCCCTGTTACTATTTATTTTTTGTTTCTACATCTTATTTTGTTCCATGGAAAACATATGTCAGATCATTGACTTGGAAACTCTGGTTTTTTTTTTTTCCTGAATTTGCTTATCTTGTGAGGAAGGGAGGACAGGGATATAGATTGAGAGATACATTGCTAATTTGATGATAAACTCGTTGGGACTTTTGGGGAATAATTAATTTTTTGGTAGAGGATGCATGGATAAATAGTGTAAACTATGAAGATAATTATCCAATCTTTAGTTTTGGAGAGAAGTAGAGATTCGATTTTTTTTTTTTTTTTTTCTGGCATGTTAGTTTGTTTCTGCATTTGATCTTTTCACATGTTTTCATGCTGCTGCCTCCATTACTGCCTATTAGGATACCAATTTATGAGATTCAAGAATTTAAGTTTTTTCATTTTTCTTTTTTTGGGTGTTGTACCAGTTGATGAGGATTCATTCAAGGAACTCACAACTTGGCTGGACACGTCAAAAAGTAAGCATCTGTTCTATCCACACAACACCTTCCCCTTTGTTTGCTT
Source organism: Fraxinus ornus (assembly GCA_903798235.1). NCBI lineage: Eukaryota > Viridiplantae > Streptophyta > Magnoliopsida > Lamiales > Oleaceae > Fraxinus > Fraxinus ornus. The sequence continues at coordinate 13,114 of CAIGRF010122630.1, read as the reverse complement.
GTCCTTTCAACACTATGTAATTATGTTTCCAACAGCAGTTGTAAATTGTAGATCATTCTCTTAAGTGAGTTTCTTTTTGATCTTTAATTGCAGAATTCAAATTATCATCAGCAGTTCCAGTTGGGTATTTTTGTTGTTGAAACTGATGCGAACGAAGACTAGAAGTAATGGGGCGCCACCGACGAATGGTTGCGGAAGTAATGATGCTTGGGAACTTGGGCCTGGTGGAATGCTGGTTCAGAAGCGTACTCACTCTGACAAAAACCAGGCGCCACCACCGACAATTTGAGTTTGGGGCAAATACGGATCGATTTACCATCAAATTCATATCAGTTCTCAAGCTACCTTTGGTAATTTTCAATAATGAATTCCTCTTTCAATACTTATTCAGCAGTCAAGTTATTGCTTCTAATTTTCTTGATTCTTGACTTGCATTGGATATTACCAAACTTGATAGTAGTATGAACATGATTTCTGAATTAGGACTTGGTTAGTTATTGTTGATTTCGAATCAATTAACTTGAATGCAGGGTAGTTGAAGAAAATGTTGGCTTTGTGGTCAACTATAAATTCATAGAATAATGAATATATTAAATCCAAATTGTGCACCTTTGCAAAAATATATTAAAAGAAATATAAGACAGAGGGGAAACTATGGGATAAAAAATCAACACATTAAACATGCTAAAACTACCTATAAAATACCAATCCCGTACATTGTACGGGCAAAAACTTGTTTACTATAAAAGAGAGGGTGTCCCTTCTACTATTCATTTTTGGGTACCCTGCTTTCACACCCGAACAGTTTTGGAAGTATCGTGTCTCTTCTCATGCATTCATTTGTGTATTTTCCCACTGAAAGTGTTTATTCACAGTTGAAAATTAATTTTAATTTAATTTTCTTGGACAAATGAAAATTTTATTTAATAAAAACTTTATAAAAAGTCCACAAAAAATTTATCTCCAACAAAAAATCCAAAAATTTCTTGGAACTGATCTCTTTGTAGAGTCTGATAATTGTGTTACTATTATCTTTAGAGAAAAAGAAACGAGATTTTTGAACTCCAAGTAGCTTTGGATGATGCTGATGTTTTGGTAATGCACAAGTTTCCCGCCTTTATCTTGTTATGAGTTTTCTCTCAGTACTAACGTAAAATGAATAATACTTTACCAGATTCAAAAAATGGATCTTGAGGCAAGAAGTTTACAGCCAAGCTTGAAAGCTACACTACATGCTAAACTCAGGGAATATAAAACCAACCTGAATAAGTTAGAATCTGGAATGGCTGGTGCAAATTCGGTATGCCCGTATATAGTTACCCAGCTGATTTTTTTGTCCGTAATAAATAAGTTATGTATATATTGCATGGAGAATTGCAACTGTTTTTGACAATGTAGGTTCATTTGAGCATCACAGGAGAAATAGCCGTTTAAAGATTCTCTTTGTGCATTATTTTACTTGAAAGAAAAGGTATTATTAGGATTTAGTATCTTCTAGGTTTTCAACCCCTGGATCAACTGGGCAAGGTGACAGATGTTCAAGATCTCAATATGTTTATCATGATATTTATGTTTTTGCCTGTCTTTTATCCTATTTTATTATGCTATGTTAGCTTGTACCAAAGAGAAGAGTCGAGCAGCGACGACTTGGTTATCCTCCCAAGACATACTTATACCATCACCTCTTCCTTTTCTCATTTGCTGGATTGCTTCCTGTGAGAGTTGTCCTCGTTCCTACGTGATGTAGGACTTAATCGAACTAGAACCAAAATTATAGAACGGGAAAGGAGAGAGAAGAAGAGAAGGGAAGAGAGAGGGACAAAGAGAAGAAGAGGGGGCGATATAATTGGGTAAGATATAGACATACAACGGAGAAACAGAGAAGCAGAAGTTAAGAGAGGAAATTTAGTTTATTAAATAAAGATGTCTGTAAAATACAATGCATTAGCCCCCTTTATATAGGGTCTTAACTAAGAAACAATTAAAGAAATAACCATAACATACTATAAAATATTTAAAACTAGAACCTAAGTTTGTTTCTTAAAATAACTATCTAAACTTAAGAATTACTCTACAATATATCTTTATTGATGCCCATCAGCATTGCTTTGTGCTCATTCTTTAGTTTATGCTTTATCCTTCTCCAAAACAGCTTCGTACGGATGAGTGCCTTCAAATTAGGAAAAAAAATATAATGATAATACGTGATTTTAACCACAAAATGCTTAATTTAGAAAAGAAAGAAAAAAAATACACCAATTACAAATCAAAATTAAAAATTCAAAAGACAGGCCGATTAATTTCCGTAAAACTCTTATACGAATACTTGTTTGGGGAATCCAGAAAGCACAACAAAATATCCATTATTAAAACATAAACATATTAAATGAGTTTAAACCCATCCGTTATGTAAACGTTAAATATTCAATGAGTTTAATTACAACTATATAAGCCAACAATACCTTCAATCATTTTTGGCTCGAACAAGGTTTCCACGTACTTTAGCCTATGATAATCATGGCCAAAGAGAAGTTCTTCGAGTTCTGGGAATCTTATGATATCACAAAGGAAATAGTAAGCACCAAACCAGTTCGGCAGATAGTCAATGACACCCTTTTGCCATCATTGAGAATAGAGATGGCAACAGGGCGCGGCAGCCCCACTCCGCCCGTCACGCCCCGCCCCGCCCCTCCCCGTGCTTAGATTGGGCGGGTTCAGGACGGGCTTGCCCCATTTCCTACCCCGTTTAAATTTTTTTTATTTTTATTTTTTTACAAAAAATTCTTGTTAATTATTTTTTTTTTTTTATTTTTAAATTTTTTAATCTTCACGGGGCGGGGCACGGGCGGGGCACTCCCACCCCACCCCGCTCCACCAACCCGTCGGGGCGGGGCAGGTTTTTTTGCCATCACTAATTGAGAACTCTCATATTCTAAGATCCAAAAATGTTTCGAAAAACGATGGAATATGACAAGTTTGCTTTCAAACTCATGAAGCTCGATTTTGAAAGAAATTTCACACTCCTTGAGGAAGGATATCAATCTTGAATCCTCCGTGGCTAAATCAAATGCAATAACAGAGCTCGTACGGTAGGGATACATAGAGTACTATTTTTACACAACAATAGGTGATATGAGACAAATTCCTATTAAGTTGATTCTGAAATTCTAAACATTTTGGGAGAGGTTTCTCTAAACTTCTCCAAGAAAGACAAAGTGAAGATTTTATAGACTGTCTTTTTTTTTTCAATACCAGAACCACTTGGCAACAACTTTAATATCTCAGTTGCGCAAATAATTTTATATTTCGAGCTTGATGGATTAAAACCCATAAAATAGAAAAGCAGGAAAACGAGGTATCGTGCTCAATATCTATACCTAATGGAGGCACTGAGGCAGGTGCAGTTTCTTTCCGGTGGCAGGATTGAAAATTAGATCTTCGAGGATTACTAAACTCTCAAACACACCGTAGACGAGGTTTGTTACGATTAAAATATTTTCCCCCATATATTAATTGTGGTGGCTTACCCGGATTAAACAAGAAGATTTCAGAGGATTGATTTTCTACATTTGTCCCTCTCTCGATGAACAAACTAAACCGCTCTTTTCTTGAATTAGAGAATTCCCGATGCAAATTGATAAAGTCTCGGTGATTGATTTGTTGGAAGTTGGTAAGTAATTGTCACCGTGAGTTGATTTGAGCAGAATAATGTCGTGAAAAATGAATGCTATAAAATGGTCGAGACAAGAGTTCGACTCTTTTTCATTAAAACGATAATGCCCCACACTGGTAGTGACGGTATTCCGGCACTCCTTTCCCAAAAGACAACGATCTCGACTTGTAATAGCAGCACTACAAATTACAAGACTTGGCGAAATTGGAAAAGTGCCAATCCTACATAGGAAAGCTAGAAGAATACAAACTACTTTATATTGCTCAAGTTTGGGATTTGGGTTTGGGCCTCAAGGGGTACCAATAGTCTTTAGAAGGGGGGAACCCTATATCCTATGGGATTCGGTCCAAACCCCACACGCGCGCGCCGCCGTCGTCCGTCCATCCGGTCGGCTCGGCANTTTTTTTGGTAAAATAATATTTGATTATTTTGTTTTTATTTAAAATAATATATTTAATTTATATTATTTTTTCCCCCAATTTTTCTGTGCCTGACACGTGGATTCTTCTAGAAGGGCGGTTAGCAGTTGACAGTTCCTGTCCAAATGGTTTTTGTCTGTTGAAGACAACTTTTCAACTATTGTGTCTTTTGGGCACAACCTTTCAACTTTTCGACACTTGTCTCGACCATTTTGTAGCATTTATTTTTTCACAATGTTATTCTGCCCAAATCAATTCATGGTAATAATTACTTGCCAACTTCAAACAAATCAATCACCGAGACTATCAATTTGCATCGGAAATTCTCTAATTTGAGAAGAGAGCGGTTCAGTTTTTTGATTGAGATAGGGACAAATGTAGAAAATCAATCATTCGAAATCTTCTTGTTTAATTTGAGTAAGCCACAACAATTAATATGTGAGGGAAAATATTTTGATCGTAACCAGTCTCGTCTACAGTGTGTTGAGGGTTTAGTAATCCTTGAAGATCTAATTTTCAATCCTGCCACTGGAAAGAAACTGCACCTACCTCCATTAAGTATAGATACTGAGCACGATACCTCGTTTTCCTGCTTTTTCTATTTTATGGGTTTTAACCCATCAAGCTCGAAATATAAAATTCTTTGTGCGACTGTGATATTAAAGTTGTTGTCGAGTGGTTCTGGTATTGAAAAAAAGACGGTCTATAAAATCTTCACTTTGGGTCTGTCTTCTTGGAGAAGTTTAAAAAAACCTCTCCCAGAATGTTTAGAATTCCAGAATCAACTGAGTAGGAATTTGTATTATATTACCTATTGTTGTGTAAAAGGAGTGCTCTCTATGTATCCCTATCGTACGAGCTCTATTATTGCATTTGATTTAGCCACGGAGGCTTCAAAATTGATATCCTTTCGCAAGTACTATGAAATTTGATTCAAAATCGAGTTTCATGAGTAAAAAGAAAACTTGTCATATTCTATCGTGTTTCGAAATGTTTTTGGATCTTAGAAGATGAGAGTTCTCAAAGATGGCAAAAGAGTGTCATTGACTATCCGTCGAACTGGTTTGGTGCTTACTATTTCCTTTATGATATTATAAGATTCCCAGAACTCGAATAGCTTCTCTTTGGCCATGATTATCATAGGCTAAAGTACGTAGAAATCTTGTTCGAGCCAAAAATGATTGAAGGTACTGCTGGCTTATATAGTTGTAATTAAACTCATTGAATATTTAACGTTTACATAACAAATGTGTTTATACTTATTTAATATGTTTATATTTTACTAATGGATATTTTGTTGTGCTCGATTCCCCAAACAAGTATTCGTATAAGAGTTTTATAGGAATTAATCAGTCTGTTTTTTGAATTTTGATTTGTATTTGGTGTATTTTTTTCCTTTCTTTTCTAAATTAGGCATTTTGTGGTTAAAATCACATATTATCATTATATTTTTTCCTTATTTGAAGGCACTGATCAATATGAAACTGTTTTGGAGAAGATAAAGCTGATACTAAAGAATGGGAAGTCGCGAGAGATGAGCAGAACAAAATTAGCGCTGAATCTGATCAGTACGAGGCTGTTTTGGAGAAGGATAAAGCTTCTACGAAAGAATGGGAAGTGGCCCGAGATGAGCAGAACAAAATCAATGCTGAATCTGATCAGTGCCAGGCTGTTTTGGAGAAGGATAAAGATGCTACGAAAGAATGGGAGGTGGCCAGAGATGAGCGGAACAAAATCAATGCCGAATTTGATCAGGGCGAGGCTGTTTTGGAGAGGGATAAAGATGCTACGAAAGAAGGGGAGAACAAAAGTAATGCTGATACAACAGAGTTAAGCAGATGAGGCACTGCTTCGAAAGAAGGGAAAATGGCCAGATATGTGCAGGACAAAATCAATGCTCAATAGAACAGAGTTAAGCAGACTAGGCATTTCATGAATTCTATGGAATGGCTTGTGTATTCTAGATGATAACATCATAAGGATTTGTACTTCCTAAATGGCAAAAATTCAATTGCTTTAATTAGCAAATAAGTTCTACAACTATCTTTTTCTTTTCCAGTCTCTGTGAGTATGTTTAAATTCCTCTTTAGCATGTCAAGTTTGCCTCTCAAAAAAATAGAATTATAATCTTGTTATAAGGGATAATATGTCCCGTTGCATTGACTAGATAAAGTAGTAATATGATTAAACTTAGTTTCATTAAGCCTCTGTTTCGATGCCTCTAATCTGGATTAGAAATGTATATTTTGTTTTCAAGCACTTGTAAATCATGTTTGGGTACTAAGAGTTTTTGTAGGTACGTTGAGTTTGAGAAGCTCGACTATTATGAACAACATGAAATTTGATTTGAAGGTTGTATACTAATTGTAATGTTAGGTGAGGTTATTAGTACAACAAATATATATTGATTAATACTTCTTTCTTGCCACTAAGTGGAATGCTTAATTAGCGAAATGAAATTTATATTACTATTTATATGAATAATTTATGTCTTGTGATAAGTATATTTTACATGCTTATCTGTACTTATAAACTTAATAAATATAAGCAAACTGAGTGAAAATTCACGTAATTTAGTGTAAATATTGTTATTGTAGGTAAAATTCGAATTTGGAGGCATTTGTAGGAAAAAATAGGGATTTTGAGCTTACTTGAAGTTGGTTCGGGACAATTGAAGACTAACAGGATTGCTTGGAATTAATAAGACCCCATGGGCATTGCGCAGTGGTAAAGCATGAGGTGAAAACTCTTGGAGTATCGGTGTTTGATTCTTGTGGGCTCTTGGAAGACAGGATTTTTCCGAAAGGCAAGGTGCAATTTGTGGTAGGCTCTTGGAAAGCAGGATTTATCCTGGAAGTCAAGTTGCACTCTGTGGTGGTCTCTTTGAATGCAGAATTTATCTTGGAAGGTAAGGTGCACTTTGTGGTGGTCGAAGCTGAATGTTCGCACTGAGTGTGTATAAGTTGTGACCGCATCAAGATTTGCCTGGAGAACGAACTACGGGAAAGGTCGTTCTCGCCTAGGATTTAGTCGGGCGTTGCCTTGACACCTGGGTCATTAAAAAAAAAAGGCATTGAGAGTGCAATTGGAGAAAAGAAGAAAGTTTCAGGGAGTAAAATTCAACTAATGCTTTCGGAAGTTTGGGATCAATTTTGGAGATTTCGATTGAAAAAGATCAAAAGAGGATTAAAAACCTGAAGAAGGGACCATGCACAAGATGTTACAAAGTTGTAGGATGGACTTTGGGTTGAAAATCGTAATCCACTCGTGGATCAGGCAAAATCCCTGATTATCACGATCTGACCGCTGCAAGCAAACTACAATTAGATTATGGTTGTCATGAAAGAGGTCTACTTGCCTCGCGAATAGACAAGGAAAATTCAACTTTTTATCTATTTTTGGGGTTATTTTGGGCCTTCCGATGGAAGGACTTCTACGGCAGGTCTAGTGTTATAAAAGGACATATTCTAGGTCAAAACAAGGGGAGTTTATACACAGCTTATTCTTGTCACACAAATAAGAAAAAGAAGAGAAGAAAAAGAAAGTTAGGGTTTCAAAATTTATACAAGACGAAGATGGATTCTTGGTGTACGAAGATAATTTTCTTTTTTTTCGTTTTTCTTTTAGACTCGGTTATGTACTTTGAAACTCCTTTGTATTTTTTTTTTCCACCATGATTTGTAATTAAATCAAAAGCTATACGATTGCAACCTAGTTTTGAACCTGATTTTAAATTATTATTTTTGATCTTCTATTAATGTTGTGGTATTTTTTTTCACTTCTGTTCTTCATACATTAAAATAAATTGGCAACTATTTCATTGAATTGTGATGATAAAAAGTCAAAACGTGAATTGTTTGTTAAGACCATGTTGTAAAAAGTGGTAATTACACCAAACCGACATTTTCTTTTTCATTTTAAAAAATCAGGTTTATACTTTATTTAATCAAAAATTAGGTTTTAATTTCACAATTAATATTAATAATAATATTTT
>CAIGRF010122595.1:24385-46165 GCA_903798235.1 Fraxinus ornus | reverse complement strand
AACATTGCATTGGGATTCGTGATCCTAGTGCTCGTTTGTCATTCATAAGAAAAACCCAATTTGCATTTAGTCTTCACTTAAATTTAACGTGCAAAGTAGTTATAGTTTAGTCATAACTCATTGCAATCATCTAAACTTTCATTGAATCGGTTAAGGTTTCGGTAATTATAATTAAACTACATCAATTCTTGTGGGAACGATATTCGAAATTCTCAATTCCACTTTATTACTTATTAACGAACCGTACACTTGCAGTGGTTTTAGAACGAACAAATATTTTCGTGAATATGCAGCAAGTATGTATTCTGTAAAATGAGAACGTCGATTGGTGAAATATTCTTCTATGGTGCCTTTATGTTTAGCTTTGAGGTCGGCGATGCATTTCCTCAACACACTCATCTCAGGTTCACCTTTAGAGGGATCCTTTGGAACATGTTTTGTTTGTCCACCTTTAGATGTTAAGGAGCTTTGCGCCCAACCTGTCAAATACAATCCTAAGTTTCTTAGTAGTTCGTCTCGTGGGTGGAAGCAGACTCTTTACTTCTTTAGTTTTACCTTTGGACAATTCTTTCCCTAAAAAATGTGGACTTCTTTTGGTGGAGGTTTGCCCTACTCTTTCTCTGGTAGGTGGTTCTATTTCTATGTCAGTTAAGGGGAAAGTGGTAGCCTGATTTCATTTCGATATGTTAACAACATTAATCTACGTTCTACGGTTTCCTTCATAGCGACAAGCTGGGGGATGTTGTTCCCAGCTGATTCGTTTCTCCAAAAAATCACGTAGGAAGCTAGTTTTGTTAGTGTAAGGCTAGTTTCTAGAGGTCGAGCTGTGGTTCATTGTGAGTTTTCATGTGGGACGAAAGGTTATTTTTTAGGAGGGATTTTGTGGAGAATATGGGTTATTCGTACAAGATGGGCCCTTCCTTTAGCGACAAATTGTTAACGTTAAAAAATGTAAAGTGATTGCTGGGTCAACTTAGAGGCAAAAAGAAATGTTTATTGCTGGTAACCTTAAAGAAAAATACATGATTACCATATTGCTATAAAGTATGTGAAGACGGGTAATCTGATTATGCATGGAAAAATCGAGCTTTCCCTCATGGGGAATCATATTATATCTATTTATAGTGCACGATCACACAATTGGCCGACTTTAGTCTTGTTATAGTTCTGGAGATGTGTGCAACTTATCCAAGTTTTGGATACGTTGATTGGTTGCTGAAGTCGATCTCATCGGGTTATTATTATGTCTAGCCTACAGTGACATGATGTCAAATGATCATTGATTATAGTTGATTGGTTAGATAAGAGGTGTTGTCGTCAAAGATGCCAAGTGTCATGATACAATTGGTAGGTTGAGAGGTGTAACGGTGATGGCAGGGTTTCGTGCATCATTAGATCTCTAAAAATTATGACGGCCTTTAAGCTGGGTTGACCTCAAATTTGATGCTTTCGACCTTAATATTTTAGAATTAGCAAAATGATACAGTAATGTTTTTTAAAACATTAGGTCAGGATACATATATTTCAGATTGTATGTGAAAATAAGTTTAACTCTATTTAGAAGAGATTGTTAGATTATATAGGATTATTGAATGTGAATCTAAGCATAAATTGAGTTATAAATATAGAAATTGAGAAGTATAACGAGTATAACGAGTATAACTGTGGAGTAGATTCCTAGCACTCTTTTTCTAAATCGATATATTTTCTCTTAAGTTTTCTCTGCATTTAGATAGTTAGTAGTAGTATAATCAATTAGAATCATAGTTAATAACATTTAATGATCAATTGTCTGTTTATTCATTGTTAAGTATGAATCGATCAAATTTAAGCTAGAATCTAACCATTACTTGTCAATGATCTTGCAGGTACAAAGATAGATATGCTGGAAATATTTTGCCGATAAGTAGCATGGAAATTAGTGAAGACAGTAGCACGTACCATATTTGCATACAATACTAACCTTCTTGGTTCTTTTGGCCTACATATATCAAAAAGAAAATCACTACAATATAAAAAAGCTAAAACTTTGTGCGCCACATGTCACGATTTCATCAAAAATGCTTTTTTTCCCCTCACGCATCTCCTCCTACCCTTTGCGCAACCCATCACATCTTCCATTTTCATACGCGGTTAACTTCATCCATACCCCATCATTCATCAATCATCAATCTACCATCATTAATTCACAACAACCGAATTGTCGTGTCTATGACTTTCCTTTCAATGCCTTTACCTGGATGTGATGGAGGCAGACGGTTCAAATAGATCCAACAAAACACCCCAATATAACCAACCATTTTTTGAATTCTAGATTGTTTATTTCAATTTGAAACATGGATTATTTGAAGAGAAATTAATCAATTATAGAATATTAGGAGACAAAAGAGAAAAATTTATTTGGAAGATGAGGATGAGGAGGCAGTGTAGACGACGTCTTTTTTGATTCAAGCTCATCTGGAAAAATAATAAAAGGAAAAAACTCATAACAAAACATCAAATTTCAACCCTAAATCAAGAACGGGAAAATAAATAGAGAGAGAGAAATAAGTTGAGAACCTGGATCTAGGATTACAAAATTACCGTATTCTACAGAGAATGACAAAGGGCAAATGGTTTCTTCCTATTATGCAAATGTTGAATTCTTTTGCTTTAAACTTTAAAATGTCAAAAGAAAATGTATTAAAAAAAAAAAAATCTCCGCGCTCGAGTCTTCCAAAGTTTTTTTTTTTTTTTTAACAGTGAAATACATATTCATTTTTTGAAATTCCTTAATATTTTATAATAAATTAAGATGTAAATTTTTTGTTCCTTTAGCAATACCGTCGTTTACAAATGAATTTTTCTAAAATTTACATGCAGTTATTTTTAACAATAAGCAATTAGCGTGCAACACACATTATTCCCACCAGTAGTTGTGAAAAATAGATAACTAAGCTTCAATGTGTGATGTACATATACGGCAAATACTTGATCATTCATTTTATTTTGACAGAAATTGGGAGAGTTAAAATGAAAATGGAATTATTAAGTTAACTACTTATATAAGGAATTTATTTATTCGATTATCTCAAAACTCTCATAATTATAAAATTATTAGACGACGACAAAATGTTTTAAAAAATATTTCATTTTTAGTCGAACGAAATCAAAATGAAAAATAAACACCCGTACAAGATTCTTATATGTCCTATTTCACATGAATCGAAACCTCAACACATACACAATACATGTAAAAAGTACAACTCGATGATGCCAAAGAAAATATATTAAGCACCCGTTTGTTGCACATTATTTTCAAAAGAATACATTTTTTTGGTTGATGTGATGAGGAATATGTGGTTGAAAAAGAAGGAAAAGTTATTGATGTGATGGAAAATATTATTTTATTGGAGAATGTGTGGTTGAAAATGAGTAGAAGAATGAGAATGAAAAAAATAATGTATGTGGTTGAAAAAGAAAGAAAAGTTATTGATATGATAGAAAATATTATTTTATTAAAAAATGTGTAGTTGAAAATGAATAGAAGAATGAGAATGAAAAAAAAATGTGGCCCAAACAAGGGCTAAGAGTATGTTTGATAGAGATTAAAATCGGATTAAAATTGAAAAATTAACCGTTATTTTTGACTTTTATTAGACGAGTGAGACCCAATAACGATTATATTTTCAATTTTAATTGAATTAAAATGGGGGCCAAATAAGCTCTAATTATAGTTGCAAAAGATGGAGAATAACAGCAATTTATAGTTCATGTATGTCTCTTATTCTTTTAAAATATTTTTTATATAGTCATTTTTAACCACATTCACACAATAAAATATTTTCTTATGGAGAATAACAGCAATTTAAATTTTTTTTTTCTACTTTTTAATTATATATTTTTTAAAAAATAACTATTTAAAATAATGTTTTTTTAAAAACAAATTGGCTACCGACGGCATAGTACTGACGCGCCTTTACGCGAGACAAAGAGTCGGTAGACGCGCGATGCAAAGGATTTCCACCCTCCTAAAGAGCTACTGTAGGGAAGTTTGTTACACCAACAAATAAAAAAAAAAAAACTCATACAGATGCATATCAGTAAAATTTCACAAAAGACTCTTTATTTTCCCTTTCTTCTTCACCTTCAATTCATCTCTCTCCACGCAGCGTTGCAATGGTTCCCGCCACTCCCCTTTCCCAATAAAACCCTAACTCCACTCTCCTCTTCAGGTAAATTCGCCAGTTAATCACGGAGCACTTTGAATTTTATGTAATTAAATAAGGATAAAAGCTTTTATTTTTGTTACTTTTCTGACCTTTTTATTTCATGATCCACGGATCTGCGTAGGGATAACTTGTTACTATACCTTTTGGAGAAGAGGCTTGCGTTCAAAGTTTAGAATTTATGTCCCATAATCAATCAAGGGCTGAAGGGAACCAGTCTACGCAGAACAGGAAATTCGGTCGATCCGGTAGCTCTAATCAGCAGCGCCAGTTCTCAGGAAACGGATCCAATAAGGGCGGAGTACCCGCCGCCCTTGCTTCCAGTGGCAGGTAATCGATAATATTTTTGAAAATTAACGAAAGCTAGGGTTTCTTTTATGTACAATTTACCTGTACGGGATTTGTATGAATATAGTGAATTTGTGTCTCAGTTTTGTTTTGTTTAATATATACGCTCAATCTGGGATTGTGTTTGTTTTAGATTTCTATGATGGAAAAGGATATATGTTTTTTTTTTTTTTAATGTAGTTTTAAGAAGTATAATAAAAATGCGAAAGGAGGGCAGTCTAGGGCAGGAACGGTGAGTTCAGATTCCAGTACTTCATCCGAAGCTCATGTTATACAGAATGGTAGTAATCAACTGCAGCCGAGCAATGGTATGTGATGGGATTTATTTTCCAGTTAAACTTTATTTTACTTTTTATTGGAATAGTGTTGACTGAAGTGATTTTTATTCCTCCTTTTTGCTGTCCATTCCTTTTTCTGATACAAATGCAATTTCTTCCTTCTATTGGGGTTTGCTGTAGGAATATCCAATGCACCAGTTTCAAGTACAAGTGTAAATGTCAAGCCCGCCAATGCCCCACCTCAAAAAATCACCCAAGTTGTTCCGAGAGGTCCGCCTTCGAATGTTTCTACTGTTCCGTCTCATGTTTCGACTGCCAGTTCTGAGTTCAAGGCCCCTGCAACACCTGCAAATGGTATGGCTCACATTCATTTCTAGCTGTGAAGTAATTTTGTTTCTCTGCGGATACTGAAACACTTTGTTTCTTATACATTACATTAAAATGTGCAATTTTTATTGTCTACTTAAATGATCATTTTTTATGCTGTTTTTGGGCTGCAGGAGATACATCTGGGTCATTTTCCCTACAGTTTGGGTCCATAACTCCTGCTTTTATGAATGGAATTCAGGTTAGTGTCAATGCATGAAGGGCAACGTGCTCTGTTTTTTCCTTTCTTTTCTCTAGTCATTTCTTGAATTCTCTTTCCCAAGGATGGAAGATTTTTTACTCTCTTTCTTTTAGATACCTGCTCGAACAAGCTCTGCTCCACCAAATTTGGATGAGCAGAAAAGAGACCAGGTTTGTGGTTTTTTTTTTTTATCGTTTCGTTTTTTGTCTGGTTGTTTAGCTGGCATAGCAAGTTGCTTTTATCTGCTATGAGATTAGAGTCACACCTTTACATCATCTAGTGCTAAAAATTATTAAAATAAAATAATATTTTACTGGAAGGGAAGAGTAAGTTATGAAGGGAAAATGAATGATATTGTCAGGATAAAAATTAGTGATCTTCTCATTTGGATGAAGGAAGGAAACGGAAGACTGCTAATAGAAAAAAGGAAGAGAAAACGGAAGAAAATTAAAATAAGTTCTTCTGCTTCCTGTCTCTTTCTCTAAATAAAGAAGCTTGAACTCCTCTCTTTCCTTCTGTTATTTCTGTCTAACATAAAGTCTTTTACGTCTTTGCGTGTATGCTTTTATTCAGGGCTCAATTTATGGTAAGACTAGTATCCTGTAGCATCTCCAAAATTATCCTTTTGCTCACAGAATTTGGGTGAACACGAACATCATTTTTAAGTTGAGAACCACCGTACAAGCATCTTTTGGCAATCAGCGCTTAGTTGTTGTTAGTGGACCTAGTGCTGCAATTAACTTTCTTTTTTTCACATTATACACTGGTAACAATAGCAATTATTATAATTGTTATCACCAACTAAATTTTGGTGGTGGATTTCGTGATTCTTTTCTTACAGGCTCTTCACGATTCTTTAAGATCTACTCCTGCAATGCCGACTCCATCCATACCCAAACAGAAATTGCCGAAAAAGGATGCAGGGGTTTCTGACCTACCTAATGCTGGTGAAGCTCACTCAGTGTCCAAATCGAAGAGGGATGCTCAAGTTTCATCTGCACCACCTCCGAACCAAGCTCAGAGGCCATCTGTACATTCTACGCCTGGGATGTCCATACAAATACAGTTTCATCAGCCACATGTTCCAGTTCAATTTGGTGGCCCCAATCCCCAAATTCAGACTCAGGCCATGACAGGCACATCTATGCCAATGTCAGTACCTATGGCTTTATCTTTGGGACATTCACCGGTGCAGCAGCCAATGTTTGTTTCAGGTCTACCACCACACCCTATGCAGTCTCAAGGAATGATGCATCAGGGACAGAACTTGAACTTTTCATCCGCAATGGGGCCTCAGCTTCCTTCTCAGTTAGGTAACATAGGAATTAATATGGCCCAACAATTTCCTCCGCAGCAGGCAGGAAGATATGTTGGTCCTCGTAGAATTGTAAAGATTACTCATCCAGAGACTCGTGAAGAATTGAGACTTGATGGATCACCTGTTCCAAGGTCAAATCCTAATGTGCCACCTCAATCACAACCTATTTCATCAGTTTCTCATAATCATCCAATGAACTATTACCCTAATTCTTATAATTCCAGTTCTGTCTATTTTCATGCTCCGAACTCTGTTCCTATGAACAGTGCCCAAGCTCCTCAGCCACCAAGGTTCTATAACCAGGTTAAGGTCAGTGAGTGCTTATTGTGCTTATCTGATGTTATTAGATGCAACTCATGCCTTTGACATGGCATTGTACAATTATTAGGTTAGGGGTGTTAGAATGTTGATTATGTAATAAACTAACCTCTTTGCCTGTTTATTTCCAGCAGGTGACAGTGAAACCACCTGGCGGGTCTCATGGTGAGAGAGACCCATCGCCATCTGCAAGCTTGCTTTCTGTTGGAAAGGGAGAATATTTGAAACCCTCAAGGCCACATGAAGAACATTCAGTTGGTCAACAGAAGGGAGTTGAGCCTTCATCTTCAATCTCTTTGCAGCAATCAAAGCCTAGTTTAGGAACATCATCTACAGCAGTTCCCATGGCAAGTGAAGAACCTTCTGCAGTGTCAGGTTCCTTCACTGTGAAGAGTGCATTGCTCAGTACTTCATCTTCTGTTTCGGGCACCATTGATATTCCAGCATCATCATCAACCAACTCTGCTGAAGAAGCTGAAAAGGAAGCAGTTGCTGGGCTTGAATCCATTAAGGATAAACAGAAAAATACAGGCAACAGAGCTCAGCTGGTTCAAGTACTTTATTGCTTGTTCATTGATCCAATTTGTATAGATCCCTCCATCAGAAAGTTTAACATGATTTATAAGCTTAGTTTTGCATTATTATTTGCAGGTTGGTAAGCAATCTTCCTCTGTTTCAAGTTTGCCTTCTCAACCGCAAAAATCTGAACCTGTGGAAGCTAAAGTCATTTCATTGGGAGATAGCCTGCCATTGGAAGCTGCAAAAGAGTCAACATCGATAACTACTGCAGCTGCATCAGAGTTTGTGGAAGGCAATACAAGTGAATCATCTGAAGTATTGGGTATAGAATCTACAAAGAGCAGGCAGTCAAGTCCTGAGATAGTGGGGATAAAGAAACAAGGGGAAGTAAATATTTCTGATAGTTCTAAACCTGATAAGCGTAGTTTGGAGACATCTTTAAAGTCTCTTTACATAAAACCTACCACAATCACTGGGAATGATAAAGAGAGCTCTTCTCTGGAGATAACATCCACCAGTTGTGGAGGTTGTTCAGTAGAAACTGTAGAGAAAAAGATGGAAGAATCTTCAGGTTGTTGCTTTCATGATGCTAGAGTGGCAGACGATTTAGTTACACCTGCTTTGGTACTGGATGGTGCAAATGCTGAAAGTTCCATTTCAGTGGTTGGTATATCTCCTCATTATGATAGAACCTGTACTTTAGATGCTTCTTTTAGTGTGCCGGATGTCATAGATCCTAAAGAAACCACTGTTACGAACTCTACTACATCATGTGAAGAGTTTGCCCCCATTTCAATTCCATCTCCTTCTGTGGCTGTTCTAAAACTTGAAAATGAAGATACTGAGAATAATAGTAGCGGCTTGCTTCCTTCACCATCAGGTTTTCAGGAGAAAGCCTTGTCAGAGCCTGTGGCTAAAAGTGTGACGAGCTCAAAAATGAAAAAAAAATATTTATATCGAAAAGCTGAAGCTGCTGGTACAAGTTCTGATCTTTATATGGCGTACAAGGGTCCTGAGGAAAAGAAAGAAAATATAACCTCTGCAGAATGCACAGAAAACACTGCAAGGAAGAGCTCAAAGCAGACATTTACGGATGTGGCCCAGAGTAATGTGATGTCCAATGTGAAACCTTCTCAGAGTAAAGCGGAGCCAGATGATTGGGAAGATGCTGTCGACATCTCCACTCCGAAGTTAGAAACTCCAAAGAATGAAAATGAGATTAATGGTGCAGATGACAATGGATTGACTACTAAAAAATATTCCCGTGATTTCCTCCGCAAGTTTGCAGCACAATGCACCAATCTTCCTGAGGGTTTTGAAGTCACCTCTCACATAGATGATGCATTGCTGGTTTCTGGTGTCGGTGTTTTACGTGAGTCATACACTAGTACTGGACGAAATATTGACAGGTCAATTGTGGGACCTAGATTAGACCATCGTGGAAATGGCATGGGAGGTGATGACAAAAGGAATAAATTACCAGTGCCTCTTATGTCAGTGCGAGGGGATATGCAGATGGATAATGGTTATTTAGGTAATGGAATAGGTTTTCGACCTGTTCAAGGTGGTAATTATGGTGTTCTTAGGACACCACGCCCGCAGACACCTGGTCACGCTGGGGGCATCTTTTCTGGGCCTACACAGTCCCCAGGTATGCAGGGGGGCTTGCAAAGAAATAACTCTGATTCTGATAGGTGGCAGCGTGGAACTGCTCAGAGGGGTTTAATGCCTTCTCCTCTGACACCATTACAGTTGATGCACAAAGCCGAGAAGAAATATGAAGTAGGTAAAGCGTCGGATGAGGAAGAAGCCAAGCAGAGGCAGTTGAAAGCTATCCTAAACAAACTTACTCCCCAAAATTTTGAAAAACTATTTGAACAAGTTAAGCAGGTCAACATTGACAATGTTATTACGCTCTCTGGGGTGATCTCACAGATATTTGATAAAGCTCTGACAGAACCCACGTTCTGTGAGATGTATGCTAACTTCTGCTTTCACCTTGCTGATGAGTTACCAGATTTGAGCATTGAAAATGAAAGAATTACTTTCAAGATATTACTCCTGAACGAGTGTCAGCAAGAATTTGAGAGAGGAGAAAGAGAAGAAGAAGAGGCAAATAAAGCTGATGAGGAAGGCGAAGCTAAACAGTCAGAAGCAGAAAGGGAGGATAAGAGACTCAAGGCACGAAGACGCATGTTGGGTAATATAAGATTAATTGGAGAACTATACAAGAAGAGAATGCTGACGGAGAGAATAATGCACGAGTGCATAAAGAAGTTGTTGGGTCAGTATCAGAATCCCAACGAAGAAGATATTGAAGCCTTGTGCAAATTGATGAGTACAATAGGTGAGATAATAGATCATCCCAAAGCGAAGGAGCACATGGATGCTTATTTTGACATTATGGGGCAGTTGTCAAATAACATGAAACTGTCTTCCAGGGTAAGATTCATGCTGAAAGATGCAATTGATCTGAGAAAGAATAAGTGGCAGCAGAGGAGAAAAGTTGAAGGCCCAAAAAAGATTGAGGAGGTGCATAGGGATGCCGCACAGGAACGGCACACGCAAGCTAGCAGGCTAGCTCGTGCTCCGAGTATTGGGACTTCTGTTAGAAGGGGACCATCTATGGATTTTGCTCCCAGAGGTTCTAATATGTTTTCTTCGAGTTCCCAGATGGGTGGTTTCCGTGCTGTTGCCCCACAGATACGTGGTTATGGTTCGCAAGATGCGCGGTTGGAGGAGAGACATTCCTTTGAGAACAGGACCACATCTGTTCCTTTGCCTCAAAGACCTCTTGGAGATGATTCCATAACCCTTGGGCCACAAGGTGGCCTTGCTAGGGGAATGGCTTTTAGAGGGCAGCCGACAGCACCTAGCGTTCATTTGGCTGAGATGCCAAGTCCAGGAGATGCACGGAGGATGGGATCTGGTCTAAATGGATTCAGTTCTATGCCGGAACGGACGACTTATGGTCATAGAGAAGATCTCATGCCAAAACACATGCCTGCCGGGTTTGCTAGTCCGACCATTTACGACCAATCACATCAACAAGAGCGGAATATAACCTACGAGAACAGAGATAATAGAAATATAGATAGCAACTTTGATAGATTTCTTGCATCTCCACCTACACGGGGTGGGCCAACAAATTCGATGCTAAATATTTCTTCAGAAAAAGCGTTGCCAGAAGAGCGCTTGCATGACAAGTCCATTTTGGCAATTAAAGAATTCTACAGGTATAATTTTGTCTCATGTCAGACATTTTGTAATTGTCTTATAATGTTTACTCTAGACACAAACATACACATTAATAAGAGAGGAATACTAATCAAAAAGGAAAACACATGATTACATGATAAACACTCCTTCCTTTAGGCCCTTTAGTCATAGTGAGCTGGTTGAAATATTTGTGTTCATGGTAGTTAATTTTTTTAGGGATATTTTGTGTTGTTTTATCGAATTCTATTATTAACTTCATCATTTTCCCCTGTTTTGGGAAGGTTTTCCTTTGATTTTGGCTTTGTGTGAGATTTTGCCAAAGGTTCTGGTCCTTTTGGATATCACATAATTTTGCTCATGATACTAATTGGCAACATAATTATAAAAAAGGGTATTCTTATTAATATGGAACTAAGCTTCCAATTTTTATTTATTTCTTACCTTTTGGTCCCGTAAGATATTTAACATGTTTTGTGTCTTTTGGGAGAGGTCCATGATAACAATTTTTTTCGGCAGTTTAGATAGGTGTTGATTATTAATTTCGACTGTTTGGTTATACTTCTTTCCCTTTAAATGATAGTTTGCATTTATTTCACTGAAAAATGCAAGAGGAATAATATATTGCTCTTTTCTCTTTATTACTTTTGGCTTTGTACTGGCGTGCCACAGAACTGAATTGGATGTAGGGAAGGAGTTTGAAAATTCTATCCGAGACTTGTTTATTTTAATTGATTTAGTTGTGTTCATACGGTCAACGTAGATTATATTCATTCTCTTCTTTTTCGAAGTTTAGCTTTTTCACAGAACATTTATTTATTAGGGGTCTATATGTAAATTGAGTATCTGTATTTTCAGTGCTAAAGATGAGAATGAGGTTGGTTTGTGCATCAAGGAATTGAAAACCCCCAGCTTTTATCCATCGATGATCTCCATCTGGATTACCGATTCATTCGAGAGGAGGGACATGGAGAGAGATCTCTTGACAAAGCTTCTAATTAATCTTGCAAACCCTCAAGATGGCATTTTAAGTCTAGATATGTTCATCAAAGGGTATGCTTTCTCATGTTTGTCCTTAGTACATTCATATGCATATCGACACTCTTTTTGACTCTTATCAGTTCATATTTCCTCAACAGGTTTGAATATGTTCTTGCTGGGTTGGAAGATGCTGTCAGTGATGCCCCACGGGCAGCAGAGTTTCTTGGTCGTATCTTTGCCAAAGTCATATTAGAGGACATCGTTTCATTTTCTGAAATTGGACGGTTGATATATGAAGGCGGGGAAGAGCAAGGTCATCTTGTCAAAATAGGGCTTGCAGCAGAAGTCCTTGGTACTATCTTGGAGACGATCAAAATTGAAAAAGGTGATTCTACATTGAGAGATGTCTGTTCCAGCTCTAATCTACAGCTCGAAAAGTTCAGGCCTCCTGGTTCTAACAAATCATGGAGAATAGACAAGTTCCTTTAGAGGACACTGATGCTCAATTGTATCTGGTGAAGAAAGTTATCTCCAATTTTTTAGGTCACAGTTTGAAATCGACAGATAAAATTCTATTCTGAGCAGATGGGAATTTATGTAGAGGGTTACCTCAATGTTTTTACATTATTGACTGAAATCTCTCGAGGTTCGACTGAGCAACCGATTATTCTCTTCCAAGTATCTCAGTCTTTCCATCAATCATTTTTTCTTGTTTCTATATAATCTTTAATTAGGTTGCATTCAGTTAATTCTGGAATTGAGCAAGGTGTTTGAATTTCACATTAACTTCTTGCTTGCTTCCTGGGAATTATTTTTTTGTACTTTTTTGGAACCTAAACTCTGCTTATTAACTTTTTGTGTGATTATCAGATTAATATCTTGTATCTGTAAGTTGGATGATTGCTTAAAGAATAGTGAGTCGTTGCGCAGCTGAGATAGTTTAGAAATTCAGACCTATTCTATTGTGAATAATCTGTATTTATGTTTGTACAGTGATTCATCACTGAATGCACAAAAAAATGGACGAAAGTTAATTACCAAATACCTTTGAGCTAAGTCTTAGCTGAAAAGGATTATTGTAATTAAAACATGTTTGGCTATGCTTATAGGTTTACTTAAAAGAATATAAATAATTTTTTAATTGATTAAAGTTGAAAATAAATAAGTTGATGGTAAGGTATAATTTACTTTCAAAATGGTATACCTTTTTCTTGAGAGTCAAGAGTTAAAAAGTTAACTGAACTTTTACTTTTTTAGACTTGGCGGAATAAGCTAATAGACTTGAGAGCTAAAATTGCTTTTAGTAACATGGTGAAGATCGTGAGATCAGACAGAATTCTTTGGGAGTACTCGCAACGTTCAAATGGGCACATGTTAAGACGGAGGTTAAAAATTCAAACGGTCATTGAACTTTGTACAAAATTCTTTTATTGATAATTAAATTTTAGTAGTTTTTTGGATTGATCATCGATTTTATCAAATTGTTATTCCATTGATTACTAAACTCAAGAAAAAAAATAAAATTGGATGGTCACCAGCTTATCAAATTGTCATTGATCATTTAAATGTTTTCAAATGATCACGGAACTTATTAAACCGTTATCTCATCACTCACTATGTAATTTACTGCTAACAAATTCTAAGGTTACGTTTCCTATCAAAAAAAATTATAAGGTTACGTTGATGTGATAAATGAAAACTTGACATGGCGTATTATTGCCATTAGTGATGACAAATCAGTTAAAAATATACTTATAAAAAATACGATTAACGAGAAAAATTAATAAAAAAATAATACTAAATGAAAATGCAGATAGATAAATTAAAACAGTTAGAGGTTGAAATTCAATCTCATCTTTTTTTTAAAAAAAAATTTAATAGATGAAAGCATATTTTTGGTTGATTTGTTGTCAAACTAAAAATAACAATGTGTCAATTCGAATCCATCAAATTTTCTAATTGTGACTTATTGAGTATGGATGTGATAACGATTTATTAAATTTGGTGACAATTTGAAAAACATTTAAAGTTTAATGACCTATGAGTGCAAGAATACTTGGATAGAAGAAAGAGGAACTCTTTTGTTCTTTGTTTCATAGTGAAAAACATATAGAATTTTATCGAGTTAATGAATGAAGAATCTAAAGCAGAGTCAATTCAAAGATCCTATCATTGTAGGTCATTAAAAGTTTTCACCAACCAGAATGGGAGATTTAAAGGACATTGGTTATAAGATTTGACGTACTATGTTTTGATGAGAATTTGGGTAATTTAAAAGTCCGTTTGGTACCGATTAAAATCTAATTAAAATTGAAAATATAGTCGTTATCGAGTCTCATTCGTCTAATAAAAGTTAACAATAACGACTAATTTTTCAATTTTAATGCGATTTTAATCTCTACCAAACGGGCTCTAAAAAAAGCAGTTCTACTCTGCCAGGTCGGTAAGACCTGGCAGAGGCAATGGCTCATTCCACTAGGTCATTGAACTTTAAAAATCACTTAATTCATCACTGAACTTTATAAAATGTTTCTACGAGATCACTAAACTTTGCAAAATGTTGCTCAGGAGATCAGTGCATTAGTGACCCATGAGAAACATTTTGCAAAGTTCAGTGATGAATTGAATGATTTTTAAAGTTCAGTGACATAGTGGAAACGTTTTGCAAAGTTCAGCGATCATTTGGGTGATTTTTAAAGTTCAGTGACACCTTGGACGCATTGCGTAAAGTTCAGTGCATATTTAGACAATTCACTCAATTTTGGTATGATAAGGGAGTTCTCAAATTTCGAGCATCTCTAGTAGTATTATCATTGTGGATTATTCTTGTTGTACATAATTTTTTACATATTTATTCTCTGAAGATTTTTGGTAATTCGGAAAAAAAAAAAACGAGTGACATGAATATGACGCGTTAAAACATCAAGGGTATTTCAATCAACTCAAATTTCCAATAACAAATTGTAATTGATGGATTCAATAAACAATACGTGTATATCATTATTTACATTGTGTTATGTGACAACGTATTATTGGACAATTTAAAAGAAAAAAAATTCTCCCCACAATTTTTTGAAAACAAAACGAATGTCAAAAATCATGTAACGAATGAAGTGTACATTTAGCATTATTGTCAACAAATCAAAATTTGGACCAAGGGGAGAAGTAAAATAAATCATGAACACTAGGAGGGCATGAACGTCATTATAAGAATGTTTCTAGTACTTTATGGACTCTAGGGGTAGGGCTCCAATCAGTTAGAAATTGATGGCATGGAAGTTGGGTAATTATCATTAGAGCAGTGCTACTATGCCAGGTCGGTAGGCAGAGGCAATAGCTCATAGGGGATAGGGAAGGTTTTTTTATTGAGGTTGATCCAGCCATAAGGAGGGTGGGGGTTTTTTTTATATTTTTGGGACGTTTCTTATTGAAGACCCACCTCATGTGAGAGAAAACTCTCTACCAAGCCTGGTAGTCTGTAGAGGAGTGTTACTCTTAAAAAAATGGCCAATTTCATACATATCAATTGAAAAGTGTTTAATTTTGACAACTCTTATAAAAATGACCAAATTTGGTATCAAATTGCCTATTATACCCTCAATAAAAAATAAAGCATTTTTTTTTTTTCAATTTCTCACAAATTTTGAGAAGAACAAGCTTCCATGAGAAGCTAAGTTAATGTTAGTTAACCCCTAATGGATTTTCTTTTATTATCTATTAGATATTAACCAAGAATTTTGAGAAAAAAAATGATGAAGATGAAGTAGAAAAGTCATTAACACTAAAAATAATTATATTCTTCCAATTCATAAGAAAATCATATAATTTCATTTCGAAAAATTTAATCTTATCCAAATTTGCAGTTGATTAGGCTTTCCACAATTCTCGGTAGAAGGTAATTTTTCTTTGAAATCTTGTTTTTGTTGATAAATTGTGTTTAATAGTTGTTATTCTTGACATTTCATGACGTTCTCGACATTTTAAAAGTTATTATCAACATTTGGACCATATTTATCTGACACTTAACACGTCGTTTGCTTAGAACGAGATTTTTTTTTCCTGAACATGAAGTTCTCTACATTTCATAATATTTTTGATATTTTAAGTGTACTTCTCGACATTTCATAAATGTTTTATTTACCCACTTATGGGAAAAGTGAGCGTTTAATACATAATTGACATGATACTTTTTAAATTGAGTAGTATACGTTATGTGCTAAGTTATTATTGGTCAATACATTTTTTAATTATATAAATAATTGTCTTCATTGTGGAATTTAAAATGGATAATGAGGACATTTTGGTCTATATTATAGTAAAACGGACATTGAAGAAATTTTGACATTTCTGCAAATGACTGTAAAAGTGGACATGTTTTGCAATGAATAAATTGCAAAGCACGAGGTAATTATTTAACAATCATGCTATACAAACATACTAGTTGACATAATCTTTAACGTAATGTCACACGACAACTTATCATTGGAGTTTAAAACGCAGTAAACTTTTTCATCAAATCACATCATGCCAAGACATGTTTTGTCATTCTCCTTGTCAAACATTTTCTGGCACATAAGCATTATTCAATGATTTAGTCGTGTTTGACCACCATTATTTGAATTTTTTTTTATACGTATTCATTTTTAACCACACATTTATATAATAAAATGTTATGTACATAAACACAAAACTTTTTCATACTTTTTAACTACACATTCTCCTAAAAATCATTATTCAAAATATTGTTTTACCCAATTAACGACCATCAAACATGAGCTTAATTTGATGCCATTTTATCCCCTCTTTCGGAATATTTTGGAACGGGTCCGGAACTATCGGAGTTTATTGTTCATTTTTAGGCATTTCTTTTTCGAAAATGTAGGTAGCTTTGGTAGTTATAAGAAGAATATGCATAATAAGAGTGGATAATGATATCTAGCACCAATGTTGCTAGAATATCAATATATGATTTTATATGATTACATTTGATAAGTTTAATTAAAGGATTATTCTAGTGGTACATTAGGCTTTACATGAATTATGTTACATTGCTTATAAATGAATTTATCAATTAATACCATGCAGTTCCCACCTAAACTGATGTTTGATATTAGTGGTATTGAATAGCATTACTCATCAAGATTAGCAAATAAAACAGTAAATTAATAGTTAAAAAATCACAAATGTACGTAACTTTGGCATTTTAATTTTTGTAGATAACGTTGAAATTCAAAGGTAAAAAACACCCTCATTTTTTTAAAACCAATTTCAAAAAATAATCATGCCATTCCTTAACTTATAAATAACTTCCACTTTCTCTTATTTGAACGGTAAACCAGGAAATCAGATTTTTGGACCTGCCACGACTAGGGTTGGTTCGGATCGGTTCCAAAATTTTCGGATATTTAATAAATAGAATCGTCGAGTCCAAATATAATTATGGAACCGTTCGGGTTTGGTTCGGTTCGATATCATAATTAATTTTTTTAACATTTACAGCAACACTACATGAATATAATTAATGACATTTCATCTGTAACTTTTACAAATTAACGTAGTCCAATTCAAAAATATATAAATAACTAGTTATCGAATAACATTAATTCAATGCATACAAATATCAAAAAGTAGATATTAATATTAAAAATGTCGGTGATCCATATCAATAATTCATTTACTTCAAGCAGTCTGCTTGCATAAAGAAAATGAAATATAAATCACCAACTATTTGATTTAATCATCAACTGCTTGAACACAATTATAAAAACAAAATTTGTATAGTTCTTAAATAGATGCATAAATAGGTACCTAATTTAGAAATGCTGCACTGACGCGACTGTGGAAAATGAAAATTGCTTAGGGTTTCAGGAGAGAGAAATGATTTTAGAATTTTATCTCATTTGAAGGTTTTAAATTTAATGAGCAAATTCAAATAGTTATGTAGTCATATCGATTATTAAGATATAATTATGTCGGAGTTCCATATTCTTTACAAAAATTGCAAATGAATTATAAACTCCGTTGTTTTTTATTTTTAAAATGGGCTAACGAGTTTTAAAATGATTTGGATTTTAAAATTAANCTTTAAAATTAAAGTTATGAAACGATTTGATTTATTTAATTAAGTTGTTAATTTATTTAGAAAAAATAAAATAATTTAATTAATTCAATAAAAAAAAAAAAAAATTATTTAGTTTCGGTTCTTATTCGATTCTTGGTCTAGACTGGAGACCCGATCCAAGCCCATTAGTTGTCGATTCGGGTACCCGTTCGGATATTTAACTTATGAAGAATCGCTCGATTTGATTCGTTTCGGGATTTTTGTCCAACCCTAACCACAACTCCTCAATAGTCAACCATTGATGATGTTTGTCTCAAAATTATTGACAGTTCATTCAATGTGGCCCCTACAATGAAGAAAATGAAATTGGCAAAAATTTGGAATAATGGGGCTCAAACACAAGGTAAATTTTCTTGGGATTTAATTCAAAAAATGATATATGAAAGTAAACCTTTAAATGTAGGTGAGTATGTTGATAATATTTCTAAAAATTTGTATCACATCGATGATGAATAGTATTTTTTACAATTTCAAATAGCCCGTAACCATGCTTAAATAGCTCGTGTCAAGCACGTCTACTACCTGAAAGGCAATTTACTTAGAGTCTGTTTGGTAGAGATTTAAATTGAAAAACTAGCCGATATGGTTGACTTTTATTAGACGAGTGAGACCTAATAACGACTATATTTTCAATTTTAATTGGATTTTAATCAATACCAAACGAGTTATCAAATTGTTTATCGTGTAGGTAGATTTGTAGATCTCTAAAAGACCAATTTAAAAAAATAAAATTTGATTAAGAGATAATTTAGGAATGTAACATATGATAATCGAGTTTAATTGAAGATGATATTCGAGTCTCTTTCATCAAGTTTTTCAAAAAAAAAATTGGTTCAATTAGTAACAATCCTAAAATAGTCCAACTTAGCAGCCACACTCCTGAAGCCATCGACATTGACTTCTTACATATATAGCCAAAAAATAAATAAAAAAAATAAAAAAATCCAATAATTTTGAGAATTTTCTTCTAGAAAATCACAGATTTCACAATTTTGTTCTGTTTTATTTAGTCCATGTTTGGTACGCATTATTTTTTTCATTCTCATTCTTTTACTAATTTTCAATCAAACATGCCTCAATAAAATAATATTTTCCATCACATCAATATCTTTTCTTTCTTTTTCAACCACATATTATCCATCAATCTACTATTCAAAAATACATTCTTTTAAAATAATGTGGGTCAAATACCCATTTAGTTCATGTTTGGTACATATTAAAATTTTCATTTTGATCGTTCTACTCATTTTCCACATCTCATTCTTGAATAAAATAATATTTTTCATCACATCAATAATTTTTTCTTTTTTTTTTCAACCACATATTCTGTATCAATATACTATTTTAGACTACATTTTTTCAAAATAACGTGGCTCAAACGCACCCTTATATTATAAATTTAAACAGTTAGAGACTGCATATTTATACACGTGTTCTTTATAAATTATGTTTTCAAAACACAAACAGGAGCGGAAAGGGACCGTACGGTACAAGTTGGAGGGATTTGTTCACAAGTATTCATTAAACAAAAGAAATTAACTTCTATGAAAATGACTTTTTGGAACACATTTGCTTACTTTTGGGGATGTATGTGGTCCCATATAGTTCGATTCGATTTTGAAAAGAATCAGATTTGAACATTGAGGGTTAAAATCGGATTAAAATCAAAAAATCAGACATCAATGACGGCTGATTTTTTAATTTTAATTCGATTTTAATCTATACCAAACGGGCTCTGAATACATAATCAATAATTTTTATATAATTTGGAGTTTTAAGTTCCATTGGTAGTTATGAAATAGAACCATAAGGTTCTGATTTGGTTAGGTTCGAAAATTTTCAACTTCACACAAAATAGTCTAACAAACTCACTAAGCCCCCGTTTGGTGCACATTATTGCCAAAATAATGCATTTTTTTGGTTGATGTGATGGGGAATATGTGGTTGAAAAAAAAGGAAAAGTTATTGATGTGATGGAAAATATTATTTTATTGGAGAATATGTGGTTGAAAATGAGTAGAAGAATGAGAATGAAAAAAAGAATGTGGCCCAAACAAGGGCTAAATAATTATAAAGAAATTATTAATGGAAATCTCCATTGCGGAAGTCAAATCTGGCCGTTTAGGTGTGAAAATAGTATTGCATTCGAATGATACATATTATGCGGTAAAACTCCTACTGAAGTAATGGAGGATAAAAGGAATAATTCTTATTAGGCTAAAATGAATGCTCAATTCCCTACCTTTACTCCTTTTGCAGTTCTGTCCCAATCTATTCATTTTTTAACCTCCAAAGTTCTGTTTTTACATTTTAGGCACAAGAAATCTCAACTAACAGTTTTATCCAAAAAAAAATTGTTAGATTGATTGAAAAACAGTATTGTCCACAAATTCAAATAAAATATATAAAAAATGGAAAATAATAAGGAAAATTCATTATATTCTTCCTCAAACCTCCCCACTCCCAACACCCTTGCAGTCTGCCACTGTCAGCGACTACACGCCACCCCACCCCACAACAAACAATGCAATTCACGACCACCACCCCCAATTAATTAACTTTGTAGATGGTGAGTCACACTGCAAAATCCGTATGTAAGGAAATTTGAGGAGTCCGAGCCATATGGACTTAAATAAAAGAATTGATGCAAAATCATGGTATTTTATTGTTACTTCTGATGCCAGGTCATCATTCACAAAATTCTTTCTCACACAATAAATAATGGCATTGTAATGAAAATTCAAAGGAGAAGGTGCGAATATCAGCCATTTTAAAAATATTAGAATCTAAAGTATGATTTGCATTTTAAGTGATGAAATTTTGGAGTTCTGTTGTTGCAGATTCTAGGACTCTGCTTTCTGAGTTCGTCTAGCTCACTTTGAGAAAGTAATCTGATTTTTCTTTTTGGCATCTTTGCCCTTCCTATTTCGAGTTTTCAAATAACTATTGTTTCTTCAAAGTACGAATTTTTTGGGAAAATCACAATTTTTTCCATGGGACTGGGCTGGGGGCTGGGAGGGTTGTCAGCAGATGCGAGTGGGGTGCTGCACAGGGGTTGGGACGGGGTGGGGAGGTTTAGAGAAGAAGATAAATTATTTTTTCTTTTCTATTTTTTGTTCTTTTTATATTTTATTTGAATTTGAGGGAACAAATGTCTTATTGTTGAATTTAATGGATTGTTTTTTATGGAAACCGTGAGTAGAGACTACTTGTGCCAGAAACTGGATTGTTGGGGATTGAAATGCCTAGAAACAAAGTCTAGAGACAAAAGTGGCACGACTCTGCGTGCTATTTAACTTTCTTATTACCACCTTAATCAGTATTTATATTTAACTGCACAGATTTTTTGAAACTGTAATGTGATTTGTACGTATAACATGACATTTGCCATTCACGAGTATGAAGAAAGGGGAAAAAACGTGTGCGTATATGCTGCATACTTTTAGATTTATCAATTAGTGTGTCCGGGGATGAGTTGTAAACTAATGTTTGGAGAAATGACGTGCAGACATGCCTCTTGTATTGTACATGATCCATACTGTTTAGAAATTGGTTATTGTTGTATTTTCATGACTATTTTATGCTGATTGAATTCGATATGAAAAGTTAAGTCGTTATAACTGTTGATACTTTTGTGTGCAGATTGGGTCTAAAGATCTGTCTGATCCTGTCCGTTCCCACAAGGATCTTGACAAGGATGCAGCACCATTTTTCAAAAAAGCTGTTCATTTCTACGAGGAACTTGGAAAACAGCTGGTTAGTCAGGGTCACGTGTTGGATGTCTTTGCCTCTGCACTTGATCAGGTTTGTGAGTCTGCTGAAATCTTTGTATTTGCATTTGCATGGTTTTTGTATATGCTAAAACAAACTATAGATAAGATATAACTGTGGTATTTTGTTGTGCA
>CAIGRF010122595.1:6550-17826 GCA_903798235.1 Fraxinus ornus | reverse complement strand
TTTATATTTAGCACTTAAATTAGTTGCTAACTCTTGTAATTTTATTCGATTAGTATTATTTAGTATAATAATATTTTGTAATTCTTCTAAAATTAATTTATCTTTTCTACTCATTTTAAAATTTTCTTTAGGTTCGTTACTAGGCTCTGATACCAATTATTTGGGTTAAATGCGGAAAAATGGTTAAAATGGCAAAAATTGGCAAAATAAGGGTATAATAGTAATTTCACCCCAATATTTTATTATCTGTTTTTGAGTTTGTTCTCTTACTATCTGGACAAATAGACAATTTCAACATAATTAGCCCCTGTTTGATACACATTATTTTTTTATTCTCATTTTTAACCACACATTTTCAATAAAATAATATTTTCTATCACATCAATAACTTTTCATTCTTTTTCAACCACATATTTCCCATCACATCAACCAAAAAAATGCATTTTTTTGGAAATAATGTGCATCAAACATGAGCTTAACTATAAAAAAAATTAGTTGAATTAGAACTTGTTCTTATTTCTTGATTCTAAAATTGAGCAAAAATTGACAGGTTGATACATTTAAAATTTAAGTATAATCGAACCGAACCAATTGGTTACATTCTTTTGCCCACCCCCTACTTCTATAGAAATAATTATCGTAATTGCATTTAGATAAATTATTTTTTCTATTGCATGTTTGGCTAAGCTTTTAATAGTTAAGACATTCTTATTGGCTTACTTGCTATCGAAATTATTCAAGAAGCAGCTTAAAAGTTTGAAAACATGCCATAAGTAATTTGGCAAATTGTTATCGAGTATATCTCTTTGAGGGCACATATTTCAGTCTTTGCTCATTATAATACATTTATGTCAAATCTAAATTGCTTAAAACTAATCTTTCTTTTGTTTTTTTCCCTTCCATTTTTTATTTTAATTTTTTTTTATTTTTCTGCAATAAAATTTAATGAAAAATATCGAGCTATTCCAAAATAAAGCAAGTAGGTCTCCAGATTTTTAGATCTCTAAGAGCGTGTTCGGTATAACTCAAAATTCAATTAAAATTAAAAATATCATTATTGGGTCTCATTCATTTAATAAAAGTCAATAATAATAATTAATTTTTCAATTTTAATCTGATTTTAATCTCTACCAAACACCCTTTAACCTTCCAGTTTATAGCATGGTGTCCCAACCAACATAGGTTTTCTCTTTAACCATAGAAATGCCAATTTTTATTTTTTACGGCCATTAAATTGTCAAATTGTACTTGAAAAACATCATTATACCTTATTTTTGTCAATAGATCATGGTACAATTTTGTCTTCGTGCCCATTATTGCACCCGAAAATCTCTCGGACGCACACTAATCACTATTGCCCACCAACTAGGAAAGTTTTAAGTCGAATTGTCCTATATAAGCTTTCCATTTATAAGGATATTCTATATTCGCGTTAGACTAAGTTAGTAACCTCCCTTATAAAGAGTTTCTTTACTAGTCAAGAATATCTATCGAATTGTCTCGTCGCGTCTCGTCTCGTCCCGTCCGACGTTGTCCCATAGGAATTCCCGGCCCATCTTTGATCTGCCCCAAATCTTGCTTTTTTCTTTTATATATATTATTTATGTTTTTAATCTCCATCTCAATGGATTAGACAGTTCCGCTTCACTTCATTGCTATCTCAGAATAAAATAGTTTATATTTAAATTACTTAACATATGTTTGGCTCATATTTATAAATATTCAATTAACTTTTTAACTAACTATTCATTTACTGACCATTGTTTCGTATGATTCTCAAGTACTACCATTCCTTTCTACTTTTTATAAACAAAAACGTTTATGGGTGTTTTTGAGCTATATTATTTGGGAAGAATGTATTTTAGAATAGTAGATTGATGGAGAAGGTATTGTTGAAAAAAATGTAAAAATTATTTATGTGATGAAAAATATTATTTTCTTGAGAAATGTGTGGTTGAAAATGAGTAGAAGAATGTGAATGCAAATTTTAATAATTTTATTTTATTAATACATTGTTTGGTACACATTAAAATTCTTTTTCAACCACACATTCTACATCAATCTACTATTCTAAAATACATTTTTTCAAAATAATGTGACTCAAACATATTGTAAATATTGATTTTCAAATTAAAAAAGTCTGGCGTGTTCGGTAGGGATTAAAATTGAAAGTATAGCCGTTATAGGGTCTCACTTATCTAATAAAAATCAACAATAACAGCTAATTTTTCGATTTTAATCTTTAACAAACATCCTAAATACCACGAAATGTCTCACCTACTCGAGGCAGAAGCGGATCGTCCGTACTCCCCAAATATCCACTCGACAGCGATCCAAAGAGACGCAAGTCCATAATACAATAGTTAAATACAACCAAAATAAAGTACAAGTTGATAAATTCTCATGCTATATAAGAAGAAAACCAATAAACAAAGGAAAGACAGTCCAAGCGGTTGTTGAATGGAAGTCAGAAATGAAAAATTTATAGGTTGTTTTTTCTCTCTTTATTCCGTGTTTCTTGCTTCAATATATTTGTCTGGGTTCAGTTTATTTGTTTGTTTGCTTTTCTATTTTCTCGCAGTTCTTCAATCTGGGTACAACTTCTTCTTCTTGAATTTTCAGTTTTACATTTTTTCTGATTTTTTTTTTTTTTTAGATTTGATTATTTAATCTTCTGCTACGTTATTTTTTCGCTACTTCTTTTCATTTTCAAATAATTTTTTCAGTTTATTTCATTTACAGCAATAAATTAAGCCTTATTGGGTTCTTTACTTCATTTCATTTAAGATTACTGTTAGATTTCTTTGTTCCTTTTACCGGGACTCTTCAATTTATGTGAATTGGATTTTTCTCGAATTCTGATTTTTTCTTAATATATATTTAACAGGTGTTCAATGGAAGATTTAGAATTCAAAATTGAATCTTGAAATTGTTTTTTATTTTAGAGAAGAAAAATGAAGTGTTTCTATTACTTCAAGGATAAGAATAGAGTCAATGGGCAAAGATCAGCCCCAAATTTGAAATACCAAAGCAAATCCTATACATCAGAAGCTGAGTGTGTGATCAAATCTTCATCTTCAGCTCCTTCGCCTCGCGGTTTATCTGAATTATATGAAGAAAAAGCTCAAAACTTGAGAGTTTTTAAGTTCTCTGAGCTTAAACTGGCCACTAGTAACTTCAATAGATTACTTAAGATTGGTGCAGGTGGTTTTGGATGTGTATATAAGGGAACGATCAAACCCGTTGACGAAAAGGGCGAGCCTTTTGTAGTTGCCATAAAAAAACTCAACACAGATGGCAATCAGGTATATAAATTTTGTCATACTTTGATGAAAACAAATTGTTGTTTGATATGCTTGAAGTATTTTCTTTGTTAGTATTTGATTAGAGAACTTTTGTGTGCTAAAGAATCATGTATGTGCCTTGGAAGAATCTTGTAGGATAAGTTACTTTTTTCTACTTATAAGTGAAAAAGTTACTTATTTTGATGGCAAAGGGCTGCAAGTAACTTACTCATATTGAACTGGATCGATAAAAATATTACTTATCCCTTGTTTGGAAGCCATTCTCAGCAGATTTTTAGTAAAATTCTGCCCGTTGAACAGTAAAAAGGCAGGTGTATCTATTGACCAAACCAAGCAAAATTACCTTTGTACCCTTTTGACATTTATTTCATTGTATTTGAAAGATGGGCATTTCAAGGAATTCACTTGATATTGAGTCAATAATGACGGCAGCATAGAGACTCACGTACTGTTCAAATAGTCTAAATTATTTTTAAAATCCAGTAAGAATCGTGGCTAGACAAGGGCTTAGTCCACTTTTAAGTAAATTTTAAGCTTAGTCAAATTTGTCGTTGGCATTTCTGTTTTTTGTCCTAACTTATCCTTATATTCACTTACTCTTTTGATTGCAATTATTCTGGTCAATTGCAGGTGATCATGCAAAAATGTTATTGGATTCAGATTATGTAATTCCTTGTAGGATCAAACTTTTTATTTTTGGCTCAAGGAAGGTTCTCATTTCCAAATCTTATCTTGTACAAGTCACATGCTTGGCACATGTAGAAGCGAAAGATACTGTTACTTTCTATTCCTTTCTTAGCCTCCGTTGATCATCATATTAACATTGTTAACGATGAAATCCATAAAAAAATTTGTATGGAACTAAAGATAGGCTAAAATCTTTGGAGGATGCATATTGTATTTTATAAGATCAAAAAATGACGAGTATGGCTGATATCTTCATTTTTATGTTTATTATGCTGATGCAGTTGAAACGTAATATGTTAATTCCATATTTAACGCCATGAATGAGCTCAACATTGACTACCAGTTGAAACCTTTGCACCTGTATTGTGTTACTTCTACCTTCAGCCAGATTTCCTCTTTACTTACTCTGTTAAGATGTATAAATGAAACACTAGTATTTCCGGGTTTTTTAGGGTCATAAAGAATGGGTAACCGAGGTGAAATTTCTTGGTGTTGTGGATCACCCAAATCTCGTTAAACTCATTGGATATTGTGCCGTGGATGGTGAGAGAGGTATCCAACGGCTACTTGTATATGAATACATGCTGAACAAAAGTCTGGAAGATCATCTTTTCAATATGTCATTTCCAACTCTTTCTTGGGATCAAAGATTGCAAATAGTGCTCGGAGCAGCTCAGGGATTGGCTTATCTTCACGAGGAATTAGAAGTCCAGGTTTTATCTTCACCGTAGAATACTAATTTTACTTTTTATTTTCTGCTTATTACATAATAAGCTGCCATTATTCTAAATTGATCCTTTGATCACCAAGATACACTTTCTTAGAAAATTGATGACAGCTCATCCTTGGAACTTACTGTTGTTTATATAATTGATTAGGTTATATATCGAGATTTCAAGTCATCCAATATTCTATTGGATGAGGATTTCAAGCCAAAGCTTTCAGACTTTGGGCTCGCTCGGGAGGGTCCAGTTGATGGAAAAACTCACGTTTCTACAGCGGTAAATTCACCTTTGGTCATAATGGAGTTTTGCTTCTTGTGTGATGGGGTGAAAAATTTCATAACAAATATCTAATAAATATTTAGATAAGTCAAACAAAGAGATGTTAAAATGGTAGTTCTGTTCTCAATGCGGTTTTGAGCATTATCAGATATGAAGTTAAATTTTGTTAATCGTTTTAGAGCGGTAGGGTGGGCGGCATGATCTGGTTCCGAAGAGAATCAAACCAAGAATTACTGGGTATCTTGTAAACGGAACCGTTGGGTCCAATTTTTATTTTGGAACCGAATTGGTTCATTTCTGTACTGTAATTAAAATTTTAAATGTTTTCATATTTCCAACAACTATTTTCATTCTCCTAATGTTTGAAAGAACACAACAAATATAAACAAAAATAGGGCGGATTAACTGTTATGTATTGTATAGGAAACGGTCAAAAAATAACGTATCTTAATCTTTCAACATCTTAATCTCGAGTCTCATTTATGTATATTATGTTTTGTAACTGACCGTGGCAGGCCTGTTTTCTGTGATTAGGTCGTCGGAACATATGGATATGCCGCCCCAGATTATATTGAGACGGGACATCTTACCTCTAAGAGTGATGTTTGGAGTTTTGGCATTGTATTGTACGAAATCTTGACTGGTAGGCGATCTGTCGAAAGAGAGAGACCAAGATCAGAGCAGAAACTGTTGGCTTGGGTAAAACAATACCCTGCTGACGGTCGGAAATTTGGCATGATAGTGGACTCGAGACTCGAAAATCAGTATTCGCTCAGCAAAGCTCGAGAAGTTGCTAAATTGGCGGATCGTTGTTTGGTAAAAAGCACAAAGGACCGGCCAAAGATGAGCCAGGTCGTGGAAAGATTAAAGCAAATAGTTCGGCTTTCATCTGACGAAAGCCCGCCTGCCAAACATTTCGAAGGCATTGAAGATGAACCTAAAGAAGAAAAGGCCGTTAAAAAGGTGGGAGTCTCGGAATCTGCCAAAAGACGGCTGAAACATTTGGCTAAAATAAGCGAAAATATAGATGGTGTAAATAGGAGAAGGTTTATGATCATGCAGGGTGCTAAAGTTATATAGATATGCATTTTTTCCTTCTTGAAATAGGCTAAAAGTATGTTTTTTTTGGGCTTCTATCTATGTAGAACAGAGCAGATGAAAATATATTACTAGTTAAAAAGTTGAGATTTCGACTTCAAATCTGGTTTTGTTAGTCTGTTTTGTCCAAAATTGTTGAACAACGTTGTCTAAGTTAAAAACACGAGAAAACAACGTCGTTTAAAGTCTAAACATGAGATAACAAACACTTCTCTTTTCTATTTCCATTTTTAGCTAGTCTTGAAGATTGGGGACGAGTGATAACATTTGAAAAGAGATGGTATAATGCACAAGATAATTTAGTAGTAGTTATGATTTTCTAACATGCTAGACTTGATTATGAACATCTGCAGTAGTTACGATCAATTCTATTCAATTGACAAATAGTACAGCTACGAATGCCATGTCCTAACGAGGCCGCCCAGAATGATACTTTAGCTCCACTAGTACTAAATAATATTATTTTTACAAAAATAATTTTTTTATGATAATGATAAATTGCTGATGTGGATAGCCATATCATCCATGATGACACATTGCTATCTCACGAGGCAAACTTACATGTCTACCCCCCTCAAGGTTGACCGCGCAAAGTCGCATTGCTCCGCCCCCAAGCGGAATGAAGAATTCTCCAAAGAACCACCGGCGGATCTCGGCCATTTGGTGGTTCGCACTGGTTGCCGCTGCCTTGAAACTCCTCCTTATCCCCGCCTACCGGAGCACAGACTTCGAGGTCCACCGCCACTGGCTGGCTCTCACTCACTCTCTCCCCCTCTCCCGCTGGTATTCCGACACCACCAGCCCATGGACACTCGATTACCCACCTTTCTTCGCTTACTTCGAGAAATTCCTCTCCTTCTTCGCTTCTCTTGTGGACCCCACCATGACTCACCTCCATAAAGGCCTTAACTACGCATCCCCTCTCGCAATCCTCTTCCAACGCCTTTCTGTCATCTTTTCAGATGTTGTTTTAATTTACTCCATCCGTAAATTAAGCAAAAATCTTAAGCAAACTGAGAAATTCTTGATCTGGGCTTTGATTATTTGGTCGCCCGGATTGTTTATTGTTGATCATTTGCATTTTCAGTACAATGGGTTTTTGTTGGGGATGTTATTGTTATCCCTTTCTTATTTGGAGGAAGGGAGGGATGTGATGGGAGGGTTTGTTTTTGCTGTCTTGCTGTGTTTTAAGCACCTTTTCGCAGTGGCTGCGCCTGTTTATTTTGTGTATTTGTTTAGGCATTATTGTAGGGGTGGGTTCGTTAAGGCGTTTGGTAGGTTGGTGGTAATGGGAAGCGTTGTTTTGACTGTCTTTGCGGCAGCTTATGGACCTTTTGCATATTATGGGCAGGTAAAGATTTCTCCTTTTTTGGTGTCAATAAAATGTAAAACTGTCCAATTGTTGATTGCTTGCAATGCGAAAAAGAAATTGTGACACAGCATTGTTTCTTTATGTCGAGTTGCTTGAATTTTGTGTTGACTGCTGATTCTTGCTTCTTATGTACCAGATACATTTACATGGCTTCGATTGTTTTTGGTCAAGACCTTTGTGTTACTTCATGAGATGTTTATGTTCTATGACAAAGCGTGAGAATTGTAGTATAGTTAATTGGACTTGGGAGACTGGAATAGCAAGTTGCGAAATTGTCACTGTTTTGAGTGTGCTAATTTGAATCTTGACTACATCTCCTTAGGAGCAACCTACATAATATTGCCATTATTTTGATCATTGTTATTTTGAACTGGGGCCAGTGCTTAAATGATTTCTTTTGTCCAATTTGATGATCATATTTTTGTTTGATTGTGAGCCAGGTGTTGTTTAGTACAATCGTTGTGCTTAACAGTGAAACTAAAGGTTTTTGAATCGATTTCAATGTTTCATTTTCCTTTTGTGCCATGATCACTTTATTGCACAAGTATTTTATCAAACATTTGTGTATAGATTTGCATCATTTTTGTACTTTTCACCTTGCAGATACAACAAGTTTTCCGCCGCATGTTTCCTTTTGGCCGGGGACTCTGCCATGCGTATTGGGCTCCAAATTTTTGGGTATTCTATATCATTTTGGATAAATTGCTTGCCTTTTTATCTGTGAAACTGGGGTTTAACATCCAAGCACCAACAGCTTCATTCACCGGTGGGCTAGTAGGGGATTCTTCACCTTTTGCTGTATTACCCACGGTAACAATGTCTAGTCTCTTATTAAATTTACTGTGGATCTAACTTCTGCCATTGTTTTCAAACCACCTAACCAAGTCATTGATAAGGAATGTTCAATACTGATTACAGAAATTAAGGCACTCTGCCTATAGTCCTGCAATTAGAATGATGTCTGAAAAATCAGACCACTTGCAGAATTGTTTGTTGTCATGTTGAACATTCTTTATCAATGGGTTAGGCAAATATGCAAAGCATAAGGTTTCTCTTCTGGCATGGTTTTCTGTTCATCTATTAATCACTTGATGATGTGAAACACGGAAAAATTAGTCTATTGATTCATTAGATAATATATGCAGATCACCCCTTTGATCACACTCATCACGGTCCTTCTTGCAATAACTCCTTGTCTCATAAAGGCTTGGAGAGATCCCCAACCAAGGATGGTTACGAGATGGGTAGCCTACGCTTATGCTTGTGGATTTCTATTTGGGTGGCATGTTCATGAAAAGGCATCACTTCACTTTGTGATTCCCCTTTCCATTACTGCCCTGAAAAGTGCAGAAGATGCTAAGCATTACTTCTTTTTGTCCACGGGTACGATAATGCTCCCTCTTTATTCTCTTGAAGCACTTGTACTCTGTGATGAAATGTATGCATAGATTTTTGTGAGTGCTACATTTCTTTGTCTGGATTTTAACAATTTATTTTTTCATTTAATGATATAGAAAAGAGTTGGCACTGTTAGATAATACAAGATTATTGACATTGGTATGATTATTTAATTGGTTCTCCTGAAATTATATTCCAAAGCACATCCCTTATTTCTCACAGTGCCTCTGTGAAGGCTTTAACTCCCTACACTACCTTAGCAACATCACAGGGTACAACATTATCACATGATAAGCGTACCTCGTTGTACAGAGCCGTATAGCCTTTAAACTATTATAAACTTGATTCATAAGATCTCAATTTGGTTATTG
The DNA here is from genome assembly GCA_903798235.1 of Fraxinus ornus. Lineage (NCBI taxonomy): Eukaryota > Viridiplantae > Streptophyta > Magnoliopsida > Lamiales > Oleaceae > Fraxinus > Fraxinus ornus. Next base: position 8,591 of record CAIGRF010122595.1, on the reverse strand, counting down.
GGGTGCTGTAATGTTTTCCCAAGCATTGATATCATGGTTAGTACTTTGAGAACGTATTTAATGAGCATGAATATCGCAGATGATGTCTTTTCCTTGAATGCATATACTGCTCAATTTCTGTATTTCCTTATATTTGAGTAGACATGATTTTAAAGTTTCCTTATTTTTCTCTCTAAAATAGTAATTCTAAATTTATTTATTTTCTTAAGTTCTGTAAAATTTCTACCCACACACATACACATATAGGTGTCGTTTAAATATTTCAGACCATGGATCTTGTGCATTGGTGGATAGGACTGCGGACTTCTTCAATGGGTTATGGTTTTATTTTTGGAGCAAAATACGGTCTTTCTTTGGGGTATAGCAAATGTGTGCAAGGATAATGTTGTTGTATAATGGGGTATGATGATTATTTTGGAAGCTTGAGGGGAGTGGAGGCTGCCACCTCCCCTGGGTGTGTCATTTTAGTCATTCCCTGCAAGCTCTTTGTTCATGCCTATCTTTAGCCCCGTTTGGACCCCATTTTAGGGAAGAAATGTGTTTTTGAACAGTAGTCTTTTTTTTTAGAATGTGTGGTTAAAAAATAAGAAAAAGTTTTTGGTTTACATGTAAAATTATTTTATAGGAATATGTGTGATTGAAAAAGAGTTTTTAAAAAATGTGTTTTTGGAAAAATGGAGGCCAAACATAGGCTTAATAATATTATCAATATGTTTTCAGTTTTATGCAATAAAAAGTATCGCCACCTAATTCTTCATGCTGGGGCATGTGGGCTTCATAGGACGGTGAACAAAATGGTGCTAAAAACCCTACTCTATGGCTTACAGTCTTGAATCTTTACATCGCAAGTTTAGAGTAAGGAAGACTGTTATCTGCCTGCAGCAGTGGGAAGATGAACCCTCTAATTTCTTCTTATAATATACTGGAAACATGTGTAACTGCATTGCTATTTAGTACCGTTCATTTTTAAAAACCTTTGTATGGAGACTAATGCACATCTCTCATTTGTGCAGTGTCGTGCTACTCACTCTTTCCTCTTCTATTTGAAGCTCAAGAGTATCCCATTAAAGTTTCATTACTTCTCCTACATGCTGTTCTCATGTGGTTTGGCTTTTCCTCTCATTTCAATGAAAGTAAAGTTGGAAAAGCAAGTTCATCAGTGCCGGAAAAAGATGACAAATTAAATAGTCCTAATATCGATAGGAATGCCAAGTTTGTAGTTGGATGGTGTGGCAAGGCCTATCTGTTCGGCTTATTTGTTGTTGAGATATGGGGACAGTTTCTTCATCCTCTCATTTTTGGTAACAGGCTTCCGTTTCTCCCCTTAATGATGATTTCAATTTATTGTGCACTAGGAATGACATACTCTTGGATATGGCAATTAAGATATATCGCCAAGTCTCGTTGATTACACGTTTCTTATAGCCCTTCTCATCCCAACGCACATCACTTACAGTTTTACTAGGTTTTTGTTGTTCTTCGAGGGAGTTTACCAGAAAGCCAATTTTTACACAGTAACAGAAGTGACTCGATATTCTTCGTCCCTTTTTTTTTTTTTTTTTGGAACTGAAGTCTTGTCAGGTACTTTTTATGTATCTTTTCCAATCTGCTGACAACATGGAATAAGGCTTAAAGTGCATGCTTATTTTGGATTTGATGACATCCAACTGAATACAAATCTGAATTCTGTGTATTTGAAATATCTATGGGGAATAGAACAGATGTTTTTGGACTGATTAAATGTGTTAACAATAAGGTCACATTGATCTATAGATCCTCGACCAAATTCAAGCTCCGTGGCCAGTCTGCTCTCTTTGAACTTTTCAAACAATGCCTACATCCGGCATTTAGCAGTGCTGGAGGATAAAGAAACACTTTATAGTGCTGGACACTTCGTTTTGAGCTCTATTATTTAGAAACTCATTTTTCATTAAACTTATTTTTATTTACACATTTTTTCAATAAAATAATTTTACACGTAAATTCAATATTTTTCCTTACTTTTTAATCACATATTTTTCAAAAATTTATTATTGTAAAA
>CAIGRF010122562.1:0-14317 GCA_903798235.1 Fraxinus ornus | reverse complement strand
ACGTAGGAACCCGCAGTCGCTATTCGTGAGTGCGTACTGAGTAAACATTGCTCCATGTGCAGTAACCTGCAAACCACACATTAAAGATAAATCGTACTAGACAAGTACGGTGTGACGGGCTCGACTGAGGAAATGTTGGTAGGAGATTCGAACTCGTGACCTTCGATCTTCGCGTTCACCTACTCGAGAGATAATTAGTTTTTTTCCTTTTTCTTTTCATTGTCAAAATGAGTTAGCAATGCAAATACCATAACCGACAATTAATGGGGATTAGGTGGACCAAGAAACTAATAATAAATTGTAAAGCCTACGTAAATGAAAAAATGAATACCACTGAAAAAAAATATCTTATTTATTCACATGAAACACATTTCCACACAACGATGCTTGCACAAAATGAAAAATAAAAAAAAAAAAAAAAAATTCAGTCTACAATAAGTTAGGCCTATTTTTATTTTTTATTTTTTTTAAAATAGACTTGAAGTGTCCCCAAAAACTTTATTATCTAATCTAAGCAAAAATTTAACACTAATTCATAACTCTTGGCATTTTATTGATAATGTTAATTCATCAACTTGAAATGAAGATTTTTCATATATAATTAAAACAAAAAAATATATATACTACGAATTTAAAATTGTAAAGTTTCACATGTCGAAAAGGCTCAATTGCCAAAATTTCTAAAATAACGTGCAATTAAATATAAACAATTCTTAAATTAAAATTTGCCAAAATCTGAACATTTTACTTGGCGACCACATAAGCATCACTCAGATAATCTTCTACGCACCCGCATAACCTGTTCTAATTCGAAAAACTATTCTAAGAATGAGTATTTTAAAAAAAAAACACTTAGTAAAAGTACGTGCATATTCTTTTTTTTTTTAAATGATATATATATAAAATGACATAATATACTGAAAATCTTAGATTTAGAGCAAAATAGTCGTAATATCCAATAGTTCAGGAAATTTCTGAAGAACTTCTATATCCCGTAGGATTTACATATTTGATCAAACAGTCTATTCGAAAGAGTTTAACATAGAAATCGATCAGAAGGCCTTATAATATTTCATGCCAAAATTTATATAAACATCAGAAAATAAGAATTTACCACTTGCACAAAGTATTATTACCTTAATTGATACGTAAAGAAATTTGAGAATGCAAATAATGAAGTTGTGTAATTTTCTCAATAGTGTACGTGTGAAGTGAAATTGCAAAGAATGAAGTGAAAGTTTTTAAAGTGAGAATTCTATCCCAATATGCCCTCGTTTGGCACCCATTTTTTTCTCATTCTCATTCTCATTCTTCATTTCAACTACACATTCTATCAATAAAATAATATTACACATAAATCTAAAAATTCTCCTTACTTTTTAACCACACATTCTTCCATCAATCATTATTCAAAAATATATTTTTCTTGAAAAATGGGTGTCAAACACCCCCACATATACATAAACGTAATATCCATCAACCACTCAAATAAAATGTCAAAACGTCTCAAGTCATAATTGTAAAGAACTCAAGGTTAAATAAATCAATTTATTGCATCCATCACTACAAAAAATAACCAATTTTGCGACAAAAAAATGTTGTCGCAAAAATTGGGATTTTGTTGCAAAAATAATTTTGCGACAATAATATGTTTGTTATTTGTTTGACAAAAAAAATACAAAATGGCAACACTATTTGTAGCCATAATATCGTCGCAAAGCATATATGTCGCGAAAGATTTAAAGGGCGACAAGTTAGTTTGTCGCAATGAATATTCCAATAAAGTTTTTGCGAGAATTTTTTTTGCAGCGAATATTATATTAAAGCTATAACTTTAGTTACCTATTCTATTTTGCAACAAGTCAAGAACACATGCTCGTAGTTATATATCTTTAATAACAAGTCATTTTTGTCGCGAAATATGATTTACAATAAGTTTGAAATGTTGCATAATATATATTTTAAGACAACACTTGTAGTAAAATTTATTATGTAACAAGTGATGTTTGTAATTAAATTTATTTCTCAACACAAAGAGTTTGTCGCGTCATTATTTGTGCAACAATATAGTCATTGTCTAATTTATTTCGTGATTATTTCTCTGTCATGTATTTTATTTTACAACACATAAAATTATTGCGCAAATTATATCATTTACTCAATTTTTTTGTCTACAATAGCCAACATATATGCAAATTAACAAAAAGAATAAATTACAATTTTCCCAAACATGAAGCTAGATAGCTAGATGTTAGATACTATAAATAAAATTTGCTGCCTTCGTTGTCATGAAGCTCGACTGTTTGGGAATAAATTTTTTTTTTTTCTAGACTTCCCACTGTAGGTTCCAGTTCCGCCCTCAATGGCATACACAATATCCATGCCTTGCTACCCACAAACAAGGATTCAAAATGAGAACTAGATACTAACTTATCAAGATTCAGGAACTAGACTTCCCACTGTAGGTTCCAGTTCCAGCTTTCATTACTAAATATTAGACTCGGGGAAGATACTAACATATCAGGATTCAGAATAAATGGAAAACAAACAATGACAGGAAAAATCTCACAGTAAAAGTGAAAATGTGAAGCAACAGAGATTCAAAACTTCAAATTAAATTATGCTTGTACTGAGGACACAGTAAAATCAAATTCATCAGAAGGTTTATACCTTTCCCTGAAGCTAAACTTCTCTGCCTGTATAAATACACATACAATCAGAAAATCAAATACAATAAATCTCTTAATCTGTGAGTTTAAGATGGGAACAATACATCAAAGCAAAACAGATCCCAACAAACAAAAATATGAAGGCAAAAAATTGCACCCGTAGCAGTAGAGAAATGCATTGTTCTTCTATTTACCCCCTAAATTCATGTCCTCAAGCTTCCCCTGTCAATCCACAAACAAACTTGACAATGAGTCACAACATTTTAGAACCAAGTCAATGTTTAAAAACACACTCGCTGTCACAAAAACCAAGCCCCATGCCATTAAAAGAAACAAGAATTACATAAAGTCGACATCTATTGCTCTCCAAATAAAGACCCGGCTACATATCACCCAAAACACAAAATGAACCAATCCCCTTAAGTACAATATTACACTCAGACTAAATAATTAATCCATGATGAATCATGTGTCAAGAAAATAAATAATTTCAAACGTATGGACGTTGTGAAAGCAAAAGTTAATAAACATAACAACAAATGGCTTATACAGTAACTATTAATAACCTTACCAATATATTCTCCGCTATGGCGACTACAACATTTGTCAATTACTTCTGAGTTCACACTTCACAGGTTTGCTTCTTGATCGTTGCACATTTAGGTATGAACAACTATGGTGAAAAGAGAAAATCCGATGTACAAGTACGAGCCCAGTATTCAGAAAATGAACCTGCTGCCCAAATTAGAGATTATTTGGCTTCAACCCCTTCATTCTTAGCCCTGATTAATAAACAATAAAGCATATTACAACCCGAAACACGGCTACGGGGGAAGACAAGAATCAAAGCTCAAAAAATTGATTGGATTTCAAGAAATGGAAAAATAAACCGTGTAAGATGTACGGGGACATGGGATTTTTGGGTTTAGGAGTTGATGTTTATCGTGTTTTTAAGATGCAGAAGAAGAGAACGGAGAGAAGTGGCTGGGACTTAACCTGTACAGACGGCAATCGGCAGACCTCCGATCCCTGAATCGGATTCCTTTGCTTCCAAGGGTAACGATTAAAGAGTTCTTCTGCGTGACAGCGCCGAGGTCGACAGTCGACTGGTCGGGCAGAGCAGAGACGGAGGTAAGGTAAGAATGAAAACAAATTTTCCCTTTTCTTCCGCCTCGACAAGGGACCGGGCTTGGGGGTTTTGAATAAGGAGAGGGTGAGGGGGCAATGAAATGGGATTAGAGCTTTGAAAATTTTAGAGAAAAGGGGAAAATGAAATATGTGGAAAGGAGAGACGTTTTAAGAAAAAGTGGGAATGGAAAATGTTGAAAGGGAAAATTGAAAATTTTAGAGAGAGGTGAAAATTTCATTGGGAGGGAAAACTAAACGAGGATAAAAATTGGTAGTTCAAAATGATCTATTTTGAATTTTTTGAAGCTTGATAATTACTTTTAAAAAATTTAAAAAAGTTACAGATGAAATATATTTTGTTTATAAATTTTAATTAATTTATTTTAAATATCTTAAAGCTTGATAAGTACATTAAATAATATTTAAGACATTATTAATAGAATATATCTTGTCTATAAATTTTATTTATTATATATAATTTTTTGTTAAAATTACCAACAGACTTTTTCATAGAAAAATGTTTAATATATATTTAAAATTTTCCAAAAATTTTCGACGAATTATACTCATTGATAACTATTTAATGTTTTTTAAAATTTTACCATCAAAATTTTCCATTGGTAATTATTTTATAATTTTATATAGATCCCAACAGAACAATCATTGAAAAAGTACGTTGATGGTTTTTGCAACCGCATTATACGTTAATGTATCATTATACTCTACGACAACATTAGAGCTTGAAACATACTGTAAGCATTGTAAAAATCTACTGCAACATTTTTTGTTCGTTGCAAAAAATAGTTTTTTCTTGTAGCGAATTTTTCCTCGGAGCAGAGAATTTTTGGCGACATATATTTCTTATCGCAAAAAGTAGACATTATTGCATCACAAACACTTTGTTGCAAAAAATAAAAGTTTGTCGCCATAAATCTCTCACCAAAAATATTTTGGCGCTTTGCTTCCCTCATATTTTTGGCGACATTCTTCATTATTTGTCGCGAATTCTCAAATTTCACGACAACTTTTTATGTCGCCTTATATTTTTTGGTACTTATTTTTTCATCACAATTTTCACAACAAACTTTAAAAATGTGTCTCGTTAAATTACTTATTGCAACAACTCTTGGTATGTCGCGAAATCACAATTTTGTTGTAGTGCATCCATCAATCAGATGTCTATGATTAAATGTAAAATTCAACATTTGAATTAATTAATTAATTAATTAATGAAATTCAAATGTGATTGTACAAGTTTTTCTAAAATGTTATTTTTATATATTATACATATTAACAAAATATTAAAGACAATCATTTTCTTCCTGTTAGGGCATCTCCAATAGAGACACTAAAACACCAAATTTCACCAAAATTTGGTCCAAAGATGCTCCAATGTGACACCAAATCTTGCACCATTTTCAAAAATGGTGCAAAAGTGAATTCCAAAATGGTGTAAAAGTGAATAGTGTTGCACCAATCTTCCACCATATTGAAAAAATGGTGCAAAGTCCAATTTGTCCCTTCTTTCATTTACCAAAAGAATTATTGGAGGACATTTGTGTTATATTATTATTATTTACATTTAAAATAAATGTTAAATGTTAAAAATAATAATTACTGAATTAATTAAAATAAGAATAAAAAATTTAAATATAACTAACACGATTTATAGTTAACACGAAATATATTATAACAACTACATACCTACATTAATATAGGGGTAATTAGCGCAAAAGTCCTTACCTTTACACGATTTTCTGCAAAGCGTCCCTACCTTTCATTTCTTAGTGCAGAGCGTCCTTACCTTTCCAATTTTTGGCGCAAAACGTCCTTTTGACCATTTTACCCTTCTATTGAAATAAAACAAACACAAAAGAAAAGAAAAATAAAGAATAATTTTCAATCTTATTCCTAAACTTCTAAGAAATGCAAATCAATCCAAAACTTATAAAAATATTAAAAAAACAACAAAAAAAAAAATCTCTTTTGCCCCTTTTTAGCCGAATACATGAGCTCATTTTTCCGATGACTCCCGACCGTCCAAACCATCAGATATTGGTCCTAACATGTTAAGTCAATTTTTTTACACTTCATGGCGCGCACTAAATGCACATCGTAAATACTGATAAGTCCGCACTTACGGCGTTCATTTGCACGCTGTAAAAAATCATATTTTTTACAACTTACGGCGTGCACATAACGAACGCCGTAAATAGTGTAGGTAATTGATCATTTATGGCGTGCAAAGAATGTACACCGTAAATACTTTATGCAATTGATCATTTACGGCAATTTTTTTATTTTTTTGCACACCGTAAAAAGTCCCTTTTTACGGCAAGCGTCAATTGCACTTCGTGAAAATATGTCGTAAAAATTTATTTTTATTGTAATGATCCACCCTCCATTTATTAAATTTCAATTGAGTGGTCAATAATTATTTTGTTAGCGTTGGGACTACTGTAACATCTGCAGTGACTCATTTGCATCCAGTTTATTTGGTATTAGTCGAGCTGGAATTTGAAATTGCGTCCAGTTCATTTGATATTGCATAATAATTATACAATCAACTATTAAGGAAAATAATTATACACTATTGAAAAAATATCATAGAGATTATTCTTTTCATATTTTCACCACAAAGTACACAGCCTCTCATGAATCTAATTTTTTGAAATGAGTTCTTAGTTAAAAAATCTTAAAAGTGATATACCATTCTAAAGGTAGAATTATCTAAAAATAATGTGTATTGTCTATGGTAAACAACATAAGATTTAGTGAGCACTGATAAATAAATTTTATAATTTATTGGTTAAGTTTTATTAATTAAATCGTAATAAAAAATCCTCAACAAAATACTTAGATGATCAAGTTTCTTAGCTAGAGAATTTTAGGGGTGTGTTCGATCGTGTTTAAAATTCAATTAAAATTGAAAATATAGACGTTATTGAGTCTCACTCGTCTAATAAAAGTCAACGATAACGGCTAGTTTTTCAATTTTAATCAAATTTTAATCTCTACCGAACACGCCCTAGGTCATGTTTAAAAATAATATTGAAATTTTTTCTTGGTGCTGCATAGACATATTGTCCAGAAAATCAAGTGAAGTACCGCAAGCACAGATAGTCAGAGACATGTTACGAAGAAAATAAGCTGACTAAGCCCCTTTTAATAACGGTCAAACGTATTGATAGTTTCTTTTGTTAAATTTTATAAAACTAGAATTGTTTAATTTTCAAGATCTTTCATGTCAAATCATCAAGAAAATTAGTAGTGCGGAACATATCTTAATTCTTTGAGAATAATTTCTTATTACTGGATTTTGATTTCGGATATTGAATCTGGATTATTGACTATTTTTTATTCTTTTGAGTTCTTGACCTTGATTTTGCTTCTGCTCCATAATCTTGATTGCCTTATTTTTTGATTTAATTGCTCCAATCCTTCTTCTTGATTGTTGTTTTTGATCTTCTTTTTCAATATTTCTTCTCTTGCATTATTGTGTTGACCCAAAGAATGAGAAGTTGCATATAAATTGGGGACCATAAATTTATATATAGTTTCCATATGTATTTGACTCACGTTAAATACAATCCTAATGGATCCGATCTCTACACATATAATCTGGCTCACACTCACACTTTATTTAGAAGTCATAAACCCAACAATTTAATTTTTTATTAGATCACTTTAATTTGGCTCAACTTTAAGCTAGCCTTAGACACAATTAATTATATATGTAAATCCACACGACAAATTAATTAACTCAAAAATCTCCTACTTGGGCCACATATGTTACCTTATAAATGTGTACAACCTTATGACGTCAAAATTTTTGCTATCATAACCAAAAGTATCTTCGAACAATCTCGTCCATTGATTATATCAATATATGATCAAAGCGATATTTGTTACAAATATCATAACTAAACCTTCAAAGGTCACATGTATCAAAACAATCAAATGACATAGATCAATTGTGGATGTGTAGAATGAAATTTACATGTAATGTGATCCAAACATGCATATTTCCATCTGATCATACCTTATTTTAACTACGATTTACCATAAACTTTATTCAGGATGGAATTGAGCCGAATACTTTATTTCTGAAATAAATCGAATATATATGGATAAAAATGTGTCTAAAATAGACAACATCTGAATACAAACTCCCACTAAACTGACATATCATCAAAAGATGCAACACCCATGCAAGTATTATGCTCATGAAAGACCTTGAATGGTAGCAATTTAGTGAATAGATTCATGATTATGGAGTTTATCCTAATATGCTTTATAAAGACCTAATCATTCTTAACTCTTTTCAACAACTAGAAACACAATGTTTATAAATTTTGATATCATCGGGCTCCTGTTGGAATACAAGACTGCTATTGTCACAAAATAGCTAAAGTGGTCTTTCAAATCCATGTGAAATATATAACCTAATGACAATATTTTACAATCATATTCCATGATCAGAATTAAAATATTCAATGATCTCCAATCGATTTGATTTTCCTGAATGTGATCATGTAATCTTTAGTTCTCTATAAATAGCGAATAACCTAATGACTGCTTTCCATATTTCCATCCCATAGTTACTTAAATATATGCCCAACATTCCAACAATGAATGATTTATCTGAATGTGTGTAAACCTAAGTATACATTAAATTCTCAACTACTGAAGCACATAGAATTTTCTGTATTTTACTTTATTTAAGTTTATCCTTGATGTATTAATTGAGACTAAACTTGTCTCCCTTAACAATAGGGGTATCACTTGATTTACATATCTGCATTCTAAATCTCTTAAAAATCTTATCAATATAACTCTTTTGTGATAATTAAAAAATACACCGAGATTGATCCATGTTTAACTATATCTTTAATACTAAAGAGGCGTCACCAAAATTTTTCATTTCAAAATTTCATAACAAAAATCTCTTGAATTCGTACAAAAACTTATATCATTGTAGGGAAGCAGTATGTCATCAACATCAATACCAAAAAATATGCTTACTCTCACTGAACTAATGATATACACAATCATCAACGGAATTCATCTCAAACACAAATGATATAATTATTTGTTGAAATTTGTGATACCATTACAGGAAACCAACTTAAACTCATAGATGAATTTCTTTAATTTGTAAATCATCTTACGTAATTTAAGATCAAAATGTGTCACAAATGTCATAATTGTCCTAAAAGAGTATTTCATAGAAACCAGAACACAAGTCTCTTTAATGCCAATGCCTTCCTTTTGAGTAAAATCCTTTGCAACAAGACGAATCTCATATCTCTCAAAATCACCATTCGAATCCATCTTGGTTTTAAATATCCAATTACAAACAATGGTTTCGCACCTTCAAGCAATAGGATGAGTTCCCAAACTTCATTGTTACTTATAAATATTTAAGCATGAAATCAATCCACTCTTTAGAATTGTTCATTTTCATGGCTTTGTAAAGTTGAGTGATCAGTTTTTCTTTCATTAATCCATGTCATCCTTATTTTTTTGGAGAAAGATTATAAAGTCGTCCGAAATTGTCTTTCTCATTTTTATAGTGGATTTCCTTAATGTCATTTGTTCTTGAGGTTGTTGAGTTTATTTTTTTGGAACAATCTCTTGATTGTGTATAGGGGATTTTGTAATATTGTCTTGATTTGAAATTGCTTCTTGAATAAGATCTAGAACAAGAATTTGTCCCTTGTCCTAATCATTGCCAATTGCAACAGAAGAAATATATACATATTCTTCCTCCAAGAATTTGTCCCTGATCCTAATCATTGTCAATTGCAACAGAAGAAATATATACTTTATAACCTTATCCACCCCCCCCCTCCGTGCAAACTTTACATCATCAAGAAATCAAACACTTTTCGTTTCGAAAATTGATCTAATAGTGGAATTTTTTTTAAAAAAACTTGTAACCCATTAACAATTGATTTACTTGGGACTTTGTTGAGAATTTAAACTGTAGTCTTTAGTGCTTCTACCTAGAGAAATTCTGATGTATTGTGGGACGTAACCACATTCCTCTAAGAATTTAGCAAAAGGCACTGAACATTGATCTCTCAATCCGTCATATCTATCATAGTATTCACCATTATGGTAAGATCTGATTTGTTAAATTCTTTTACAGAGTTGTTTTTCTACCTGAGCCTTGTATGCCTTGAATATATCCAGTGTTTGGGATTTCTTTTAGATGAGATATAGGTAGCCATAGTGAGAAAAGTTCGTCTATAAACATAATAAATTATTGTTGATCATTACAAGAAGTCGAATTGAATGGCCCACAGATATCCATATGAATTAGTTCTAAGAAGTCCGAAATTCTATTGGCACCTAATCTACTTATATTTGTTTGTTTTCCCTTAATGTAACTAAAATAAATATTTAAGTGTAAAAAATAAGAGAATCAAGAATTCATTCCGACACAAGATTTTTCATTCTCTTTTGAGAGATGTTACCTAATCACTTGTGTAAAATCAAAGCAAAATTCTCATTGGTTAATTTATGTTTACTATGTGAATTCACATGCAAGGTTTATTTATAAGAGGCAATTGTATTAAGCATATATATGTTATCGTAACTAGATAAATAACTGGTGCCCACAATATATGAACTAAGAAAAAGATAAAATTGACTATTTCCAATTGAAAAAGAGTAACAGAATTTATCCAATGTAGAAATAGAAACCAAATTTCATCTAAAAGACGATACCGCAAATATCTCTTTCATATTCAATCATAATCAATCTTTAATAATAACCAAAAGTCCATATAACCTCAAGCTTAACTAATTTGACATTGCCCCCACGTAGATGAATCTTTCATCATCAACTGGCTTTGGCTGCTCAGCAACCTTGCATAGACGCACTGGTGGCACCAGAATCTTATCCACTAAGTGTGTTTAGTTATTGAAATTAAATTAACATCAAAACAATCCAAAGTGAGAAGTGTATTTTTTTTACACGCCAAACATGATATTTAGTACAGTCTCTATTTAAGTATCCCAGATTTTCATAAAAATAACAGTCAGATTTATCCTTTTCAGGCTTTCGCTGTTTATTTTGAACTGAACCGAATGCAACTTTCTAATTTTTTATAACTTGTCCTTAAAAGTACTTTCCAAGTGAGTAATATTAGTTTTATCATGCTTTAGCCTTTCTTTTTCTTTCATGCAATATGGAATGAACTCATTAAGAGTACACTTTCCCTTTTTGACAGTTGTAATTGACCTTAAATTAGTCGAATTGTGTAAGAATAGCAATCAAAACTAAATGTATAAGCAAGTCATTAGACATCTCAACCTTTAATTTTTTAGTTTTGAAGTAAGATGAGACATCTCCATGATGTACTCCCTTATATTTTCTTTACTCTTATACTTTACTAAAACTAAATTCGCTAAAAGCGTGCTAGTTTCGGCCTTATTGCCTTTTGCAAAGCCTTTTTTTTTTTTTTTTCAATTTCATTAAGAAACTCCTTGCCAATGATTACATTATTGAACACAACGTTCCTAAATGTTGCAGGAATTTCATGTTTCAAGATCATAAAATTTATGCGATTTGAATTATCTCACTTATCCGAGTCAGATTTTAATTAGCGGAACTTTTATCCGTAAGAGTAGTTGATTGTTCACTCCTAAATGCAATGTCTAGATTCATGCTGTCCAAAACAATATCAACGTTCTTTCGAATCCTTAAACTTTGGTTTTAGCATGCGAATTAAATTGGTGTTGGCAGATATAGCAAAGTTGATGGATTAACTAAATAGAGAACTTAAACCTAATTAACATGTTCAAATAGGAATTCGTATTGGACAATCAATAATTTCAAATAGTGGTGAACTCCCATCATAAGAAATCGAGCACAACATTTATATTTAGTCTTTGGATAGAAATACCAACTTGTAAGTGACACTCTTGGTGTAGCAATCAAATATTAACAATAAATTCGGTCAAATATCAAGTCTATCTTTAGATTGGCCGAACGTTCACATAATGGAAAACTTTACAATTATCACATATTTATTACCACATGTGTGTAAATAATTCTGCCAAATATTAACATTCATTTGGGTCGGTCAATACCCGCATAAATTACGTACACACAATCTTCCTAATATTTCAAATGAATTAATTTAGGCAAGAGAGGTTACTTTGGTAACATATTACTTCAATTAATTTATTTTAAAAAGTTAGTAATCTGAATAAATTTTAGTTCTAGAATTTGAAAATTGATTGCCATTTAATGGGCGGGACAGGTGGTTGGATAAATCACATGCCAAGATTTTGATTTATGTTAACCACCCAATTTAATTAAAGTTGTTTACAAAACCCTAAGTTACACGCAACATGACCCTACATCTTAATTCCTCGAAACTTGATCCAGATTTTGAGAATTTAGGCTTGATTCACCTCTCAAAAAATTAGTAAATTATGGTATAAATTCTAACCCTAAAATTTTTCTTGGTTTAACATGAATTTGCCCTGATATCACTTGTTAAATTTTATGAAATTTTAAACTTTATAAAATTAGAAAGTTTAATTGCTTAATTGGCAAAATCTTCATGTCAAATCATGAAGAAAATTAATAGTACGGAACATACCTTAATTCTTTGAAAATAATTTCTTATTACTGGATTTTGATTCTGAATCTTGAATTTGAATTATACTCTTTTGATTTTTGATTTTTGATATTGATTTTGCTTATTGCTCCATAATCTTTATTGTCTTGTTTTTCGATTTAATTGCTTCAATCCTTCTTTTTTATTGTGAGTTTTTGATCTTTTTCTTCAATATGTTTTCTCTTATATTCTTGTATTGATGGGATGACACAAATGATAAGAAATTGCATATGAATTGGGGATCAAAACTCTATATATAGTTTTCATATGTATTTGGCATATCGTCAAATACAACCATAATGGATCCAGTCTCTACACATATAATTCAGCCCACACTTTATATAAATATTCTAAATTCAACAATTTGATTCTTTATTAGATCACTTTAATTGAGATCATTTTAAAATAGTTTTATACACAATTAATTACATATGTTGACCCACATGACAAATTAGTAAACCCAACATTTTTTTCCATGTTTTCGTAACTCAATATGTTGCCGAGAAAAACACCTAAAATAGCCATTTTTTAGCATGGCAAAACATATTGATAGCTTCTATATTAATTCTTTTCGATAGTTTTAATGTCATTATTATTATTTATTTATTTTATCTCGTGTCATTTCACAAGTATATATATTATATACTGTCGTGAAAAGCAGTTAAAAAGGCCGTTTTAAGCTTCGCCAAACATATTGATATTTTTATTTTTAGACTTTTCTCCTTGTCCAGTGCAATTAATTGTACGCAACGTACGTATGATCAAATCATACAACTGCATTTTAGAAAGAGAAATGCTAAAGGTACCCGGACGTGTCCTTGTCCAGTGCAATTAATTGTACGCAACGTACGTATGATCAAATCATACAACTGCATTTTAGAAAGAGAAATGCTAAAGGTACCCGGGCGTTTACACACCCGGTTACCCGTCCTTCACATAAGTGAGGGGCCCACCACAAATATAATAATACTGTCCCCCCCTATTGTGAGGGGGACAGTGGGGCCGGGTGTACCTGTAGCAAAGCTCTTTTAGAACACGCCCGAGTACCTGTAGCAAAACTCTTTTAGAAATTCTGGGACCAGATGCATGTGTAATTGAGTAATAACCAGTCTCTTCGAATTTATGAAAGGGATCCATCAAATATAGACTAGTAACATCAAATTCAAAGCATTAGGTTAATAGATTTTAAATTGTCATAATCAAATTTGTCTAATTTGTGATGTTCTTTTTGTTATTTAATGAGTTTCGTAATTTTTCAACCACACATTTCATCAAGTGGAAATTACATGAATCCCTACTTTTTAAGATCCAAGTTCAAAAATCAGATTTTAATTTTTAATGTTCAAAAATCAGATATTTTATATATAGATACACGTTTTTTATATTTAATTAAATATTAATAAAAATATTATAAATATTTAATTATATAATATTTCGGGCGATTTCGCAGCTGGTTCCCAGCAGCAGCGTCGTGTTGTGGAGGCAGCGGCGGATCTGTTAGTGGTTGGTTCGCTGTCTTTCTTTTCTTTTCTTTTTTTGGTATTGAGTGGTGTGTTGTGCGTTGATGGTTATCGTTGGTGGATCTATGGTGGTGTTGGCAATGCTGTACGGTTTTTGGTTTGCTGTCGATTGGTGAGGCTGTGTTGACGACGTTAATGATGGTGGTTATGGTGAGTTGTCGGATGTGATAGCAGTGGCGAAGTAGGGTTAAGGCATGTAAGATGGTGATGGTGGTGAGGTGGTGATGTATAGTATCTGTGACATATGCTGTGACCTGAGCTATGTGCTGTGACTTGAGTTTTGTGCTGTGACCTATGCTGTGACCTGATTCATGTTCCGTGACCTGTGCCATGTGCAAAAATTTTTTTGTGACCCGTTCTG